>NQII01002901.1:116523-211107 GCA_002778355.1 Clitarchus hookeri | reverse complement strand
GGGGGGGGGGAGTGAGCGTTGAAATTTTAAGTGGGGATGGGGGTCGTATTAGTTATCGTCGGATAGATCGTCTAAAAGCAAACAATATTTACTAAGAGAGATTTTTTCTGACATGCATAGTTTACGCACAATAAATAACAAAATAATTTTAGCATACCTATGGTTTTTGACGTGCGTAGTTTATGCACAATCTAATGAAAATGAACCGAAACGTGTTTTCGTATGTACAACAAAAGGAAATCAACGAAACATGTTTTTCTGGCGTGCATACCTAGTTTACGCACACTCAAAAAGAAGTCGGGTGTACTGTTAATACTGGTATGGTATGAGAGAACCACCGTGAACTGGGAACTGAAAACACCCATTCGCACACAACACTCTTCATAAGTGTTCGAAATGTCGACCACCCTGCATCAGACACGACTCTGCTCTCCTTCTTACGCTAGCGGTTGCTCGGTGGACCTCAGCACTGCTGAGAGATCCACATGCTGCTCTGATTCTGTCTTACATCTCTTCCATCGTNATCCACATGCTGCTCTGATTCTGTCTTACATCTCTTCCATCGTTGTTGGACGCACGCGGTAGACGATGTCTTCAATTTTCCTCCACAGAAAGAAGTCATTTGACGCCAAGTATGGAGAATGTGGTGGTCAAGATACATGTCCCATTCGTCCAATCCACTGTCTGGGGAATCAAATGTCAGCAAATAGCCGAGCTCTGCGTGAAAAGTGAGCAGGACNCACCCTGCATCAGACACGACTCTGCTCTCCTTCTTACGCTAGCGGTTGCTCGGTGGACCTCAGCACTGCTGAGAGACCCACATGCTGCTCTGATTCTGTCTTACATCTCTTCCATCGTTGTTGGACGCACGCGGTAGACGATGTCTTCAATTTTCCTCCACAGAAAGAAGTCATTTGACGCCAAGTATGGAGAATGTGGTGGTCAAGATACATGTTCCATTCGTCCAATCCACTGTCTGGGGAATCAAATGTCAGCAAATAGCCGAGCTCTGCGTGAAAAGTGAGCAGGACNCCCATTCGTCCAATCCACTGTCTGGGGAATCAAATGTCAGCAAATAGCCGAGCTCTGCGTGAAAAGTGAGCAGGACAGCCATCCTGTCGAAGTCACAGTGTTAATCTCAGGACGAGAGGAGCATCTTCGATAAGCTGATAAAATGTATTCTTTAGGAATACTGCATGAGATGCACCATTCAACAAATACGACCCCATGACACGATGTACGAGAAGGCCACGCAGAGTATGGCATGGCCTTCTCGGACCAGCAAGACTCCACACTTGCTGGTTATTCACTTCACATAGCCAATGTGGGTTGACTGCAGACCAGTAATGGACATTATACCGGAATATTTCGTTGGGATAGCTGCTTGGTTTGTTTCTTGACAGAGGAAGTGTTATTTCTGTGGGTATTGTGTGATGGTTAAAATATCTAGCCGTATGGTTAAACAATATTGTACTAAATATTATGGGCTGGCGGTTATGGAGGTCGGAATATTCAATTTAAATTATATTTAAATGAGCGATGGCCTTCTGTACAGTTAAGGAAACATTGTCATAAGCCGCAGAAACTGAATAAACGATTTTTAATTGACACATGTTTTTCGCATCGTGCTGAAGTATAACAGTACTGAAATGTTGTATGCATGTGAGACTATACGACACCTTGTCGCCGTCACATTAATTGGAGTAATATTTTAAAGAGGCATTCTATAATTTGCAGCACTGCTTCTATGCTAATACAATCACATCCATGTGCACCATAATTACCACGTCACATGCCAAATTAGCACCACACACCACAATTATCACCACATGAACCACAGTTGGCACAATATGCACCACAATTAGCACCACTCGCATCACAATTAGCCCCACAAACTACAATTATCACCACATGCACCACAATTACCACCACACACTACAATTAGCACTACATGTACAATTACCCTCATACGCTCCATAATTAGCACAACACGCACCACAATCAGCGCCACATGCACCACAATCAGTATCACATGCACTGCAGTTAGCACCGCACACAACACGGTTTGAACCACACACACACCATGCAAATATGTGTTATATGTGTAATATAGTAGTCAATGGGCGATGCAATTGATTGGTGTTTGTGGAGGGATCATTTTTATTTATAGCTAATGATTAATTGGTATATGTGGCTGGCAGAATGAGCTACTATACATATAGCTAATGAAACATAGTGACAGGAGTGGATCGAAGATACAGAGTGGTGGAGGCTTCCCGACATGGCAGCCTATAAGGTTCAGTGGCCTGCTGATCGTCGTACCAGGGAGTGGCTGTGCTCTATCATTTTTATGAGAATCTAACCCTCAGTCTCACACACATCCAACTTGGCCTTTTTGCAGTAGGTATGTAATTTTTTTCTCAATGTTTTCTATAATTTGTTTTAGGTTTTTGTGATTTTATTATTGATTTTTTAAGTATAAGGTAATTAGGTCAATATCAAGGTCGACAACAACCAACGTAGTGGGCGGAATCATCAATGTTATTTTTACTAGATTTTTAGATTTTTTTTATATTTTTTGCGATTATTCTTGATTTTGTAATTATTTTGAAAGGGCAAGAGTAGGGGTGGGTGGGGTTTGTTGGTTTCAGTGCTGTAGTTGTGCAGGATAGAGGTGGGGTAGCGTTGTATGTTCTTAAATTTTATGAATAAATTTTTTTTGCGATTTTTCTAAATTTTTATGATTGGCAGAAGGGTGTGTGATGTGGAGGGCGGGAGGTTGGAATATGTTATAAGGGTTTGCAGGGGAGAGAGGGGTAACGTCATATTTTAATTCCATTTTTTAGAATTTTTTGGAGAAATTTTCGGGTCAAGGTCATCCAATGTCACGGGCATGGGTCAAGGTCACGCAGATTTAATATGGCGGTCGAATGATGCCACAACATAGCGGCCGGTGGGCCTTCCTCGGCTCCAGTCCCTCGTTTTCTTTTGTCTTCTGACTCGTCATTTATATTCTATTTTACTAGTTCCGTCAAAAAACCAGGATTTCAAACACACTGCAACCCAGTTAAATCTGCAGGCAGACGGAACCCTTAAGATTTAGTAATAAAACGCAAACCTTATTATTACCTACAGAATTACTAAAACCAGATTGGATGACCTGATTCGGCATTTTCCCATGTGAAATTTAAAAATAATAAACTATGTTTAGTATTCATTACGCAACAAACGTCTTGGGTGAAATATTGCGGATATAAAAATATCCATTAAGATATGCTCTATGACTTGACATACCTCATTATTTGGAAATATTTGATCTGAAAAGTAAGCTACGGCGAAAAAAATATATGTCCAAGGTGGAATGAGTACTAAGAGCTGGTTGCCATCGGTGACGAACTTGGCCTAGTGATGTATGCTTCAAAACGCACATATTAACGAATATATTAAAAATACTGGGGTTACTGTTATAGCCTGTTCACGGTAAACTGAGCACTTTTGAAAGCCCTTCTTAAGGACTACTTGTATGCATGTTGTGTATTCTTCCGCCTTGTGTAAAATTAACATTGCTATGTATCTGATCACTTTATTCATGCGTCGGCCAAGTAAAACTAAGAAATTATTATAAAAATAAACATTTTACCAGTCTGCTAATTTTTACACTTCGATGTATTAAAAAAAAAGAAACGAAAGAAATAATCAAAGTTAACACAAATGGTTATATAACACTTTTCTGTAGGACGTTAAGATATGGAACTACTTTCCATCAATCGTTACCAACTTTACAGGGCGAATGTCAGTCCGTGCGCAAGTTAAAATATATGCAGGTAGGCGCGGTGACATCTCCTAAGGTTCTTTTCAAAAGTGCTCACTTTATCGTGAACTGTCTTTACACATAAATTTTACATATAATGTCAGGTGTTAATGCAACTTTTCATAAAGCCATGCAGTGCTCACGTCGCGAGTTGTTCCGTTTTTCAACTGAAAGCTTCCCCGCCTCCAGGGCAAAACAGTATTGCCGGGAACTTCGACACGGAACTTCACCGCCAGACCCTTTGCGGACGGTAAAATTAATTAGCTACTGTATTTTAGCTCGGTGGTTTTGCGATCTTCGGGTTCTTTTCCAGCTCGGGATGATGTACGTCCATGATGAAGAGGAGGGTGGGCGATGGGGGGTTAAGGTAGGCAGTAGGGTGGATCGTTGTATGTATGAAACATTTTTTTTTCTCATTTTCGTAATGGGCTATCGCGGGAAAGATGTTCCATTAGCAACACGTTTTACATACAAAATATTTCGTCAAAATATTAATAAATAATACTGCCCCAAGCCATTTGATTTTTTTACAAAAACTTGAAATTCCGTATTTTTTAATCTCCTGTTCCCAGACACAATTTCAGACTTAAATCGAACAAAAGTATTTGAAATAGAATAAGAAAGAATCTTATTTGACCTATTACACGCTTTCTTTGCGATGTCTTGCATTGGGGAACCCCCGCAACCCCGTTAATCCCAAGCGTACATAACCTCAAATAGTACTCATTGAACTATTGTTTTGGTTGGACGCTTGTCAATTGTTTGTAATAAGTTCATTGAAATTCCTTGGTGTTTGTGATGGCAGTGTTACGGAGAGATGTTACATGTCCCATATCCGGACATGGACGTGATTTACCTCTTAATACCTTACCAACATACGAGGACATTATGCTATATTATTTATGGATTAGTTGCAATAAATCAAATCAATATAACGATTTAGTGAGTGATACGTGTACAGAAGTCTTAGAAAAAGTGATTGAAAGGTGGCAGCTTTCATCAAAACCAACTAAAGGGAATCGCGCTGCCATGAAGAAAATGAAGGCATATCACGATAAGTATAGGAATTTGTTAGAGCCATATAGTTTAAGGAAAGAAGTGAAAAGTTATAAGGATAGACTCGAGCTATTTGTGAATGATTCAAAGTGTCTTTTTGACATTTCAGCATGCAAATGCAAGTGTTTTGATTCATGTCATTGTGAAAAACATCTCAAAGTATCGGTCAAGGAAAGAGAGTTTTTGGTAGATCAAAGGAAATAAAGAAAGATGGCAATAGGTAATACTGATTTTAAAACGATCAGTAAAAATTAGAGAAGTATTAGTAGCAAACGTAGATTTGAGGAATATAAAGAAACAATTAGCAGTTCTTCAACCTCAAAACAGCCTATGCCATTAACCAGCGACGCACAACCCCAGACACTTCAACCCCAAACGACAACACCACAGGCACCCCAACAACGAACGCAACAACCCCAGACATCAAAAATTAATGACCTTAGTGGGATAGCCATAACTTTGGATAGATTTGGCGTTTCTGACAGAGCTGGAGCTGCCATTGTTTTGGCAACACTCCAAAGTGTGGGGGTTATTTCGGAGGCAAGTTTGTCCGACGTTGTGGACCAAAATAAAATGAGAAGAGCCCGTGAGAAGCCGGTATTATTCGAAAATTTGAAATAGAAATCGGAAAAGCGCTACAGTGGTGCATTTGCCAGTTACACGCCAATGAACTGCCGTTCCGACACTTGTTCGAGAAACTTGATGGCTCTACTACTGGACCTAGAAGTTTTACAGGACCTATCGGAAAAGCTTTCAAGGTTTACGAGCAGATTCCAGTGGTTCCGTTTCAAACCATCCAGTGCACTCTACCTATCGTAACAAACAGTAAGGATTTGAGTACTGACCAACTGTACTCATACGAAATGTGTCAGGCTATAAACTCTGGATCGTGTTCCGAAAGATTATCAAAGAAAAATCCTGGCAAAATCGTACATTCCCGGTGGCTCACAACTGCTAACAGAATCCTTCGTTTGTATGTTTATTCCTCTGAGCCGACTACCAACTTGTTAGTTTTAACAAATTTTATAGTAAAAGTATATGCCCCAATGTGGTTTTCTATCAAAACGCAACCACTTTGCATTTATGGCGCTAGGCACTTACACAAGACCATTCAGCTTTCCAGGTATTTGAAAGAAGATTTAAAAGCTATAGTTGATCCTGTCATACAGAGAAATATTTTTTTTGGGCATCCAGAGAATATTTTAATAGCCATGTTGGCCGATGAAAGCGATACATTACGAATTCTAGCCTTACGAAGATTACTGAAAGCACGACGAGCCACACTTTCAAACATCCGAAAATCGCGCTGCCTAAATTTGATTTTCAATCCGAAAATTATCCAGACCTCATCAATTAGAATGAGATTATCCTAACTGAGCCTCCTCTTACGAAATTTATAATCGATGAATTAATTTCACAGTGCATTGAAAATCCAAGGCTCATTGACGAAATAATTTTGTCCAGAATCAAAAAGTTTCCTTGCCACACGCAAGAGACTGAAAGATGCATCAAAATTGTTACAGAAGCTTCAGTCGCTGTCTGTGGCCCTTTAAGACGAGATGGGTTCATTAAAACAAGGCTAGAATCTCGACAAATAATGCCAGTTTTTAATACAAAAAGAGATTACAAAGTTTGTAATATTGCGTTTTTTTAAAAGAAATCTCCTTCTCGTTGTGTTATATTTTGCGTAAAAAAATGTGTTTTTGGACTTTACTGTTATTGTAACATCTCCTATATGTAATAAAAAGTTAAATAAAAATATAATTTTTGTCTTTAAATTAAGTAAAACGACCCTTAAACGTACACTAGTTTTAATGTTTTTTTAAAACAATTTTTCCAGTTCTTGGGGCAGTATAAAACAAAACAATTCGGTATATTTGTTATAACAGTTTTCATTGTGTTGGTATAGAGCATCTTTTCGCAAATGGCCCAATCAGAAATTCCGAAAAAAAAAAACGATCCATCTTAGTAGGCAGCCCGCTCCTTAATTCTTCAATACAATGCCTGTTGACTCCTACCGTTTCCTCTCTACTTGAATGTTGTACAGTCATGTGGGATTACTTTGAACCATCAAGGGCAACTGTGTAAATGTTCTTCACGGATAATAAAGCAATTTTGAAATCAACATTTCAAAAATGTCATCAACTCTACCTGCATATACAGAGTGGCATACACCTAGTAAATTTAGTAACGCCGGAGAAAAAGTAATCCCATGTTTTATCATAGAATTAAGATTGTTAGGTAAATATTTGTGAAGACTGAAATTATTTCTTTGGATTTTGGATTTTTTAATGTATGTACATATGTGTAAGATTTTAGCAAATCTGTAAAAGTCCTTTTTGTTTAAATAATTTCACAGTTTCACTTGACCGACGCACGGGTAAAGCCATTAGGCCGATGGCATTGTCAATTTAACTTATGGTGGAAGAATACACACTATACAAACAGATCTTGAGCAGGGCTTTCAAAAATGCCAGTTTACCGTAAAGAGCCAACGTTTCACTTTATCGTTTAAAATGAAGGCTTTCCAGCGTCCACAAATTGGATGTAATCAACATGGTCACCTTTTTATTTATAAAGAACGCTACAGTCTGAAGAAATATTCTAGCTTTCATTTGACATTTAAGAAGACAGGTGGCACAGAGTAGCTCTGTTTGGTACAATGCTACCCTAAACGACTGACGCAATAACTATTTTTGAAAATAAGTTACGGTATTAAGTGTACTATCTCCTTGGCCACTAGTTAAGGATATTTTATTATACAATAACACACTACAAAAGGGCTTAAACATTAGAAAATAACTTTGCATAAAAAATTTATAAACTACAATAATAACATTGGAGACAAAACGGAACTAAAAACAAGTAGTGTCTGATACCTAATGAGCCTACTTTCCTCTACATGGGTGCACATACATTTTAGAGAAGATCTTAAAAGTTTAGATGGTAGGTAGGCGTTGACGTCTCATTGACAGCAATATAATTAGAGATGAAACCAGAAACAAACATGTGAAACAGTACCAAAACAATTAAAATACACGATAGACTTACCCGAGATTCGAATTCAGAAAAACTTGTAACATTAAGCCAGCTTGCAATCAACTGCATCACGGAGGTAGGATTCGGAACATCAACATCGGATGTAATTAGTCTAATGTTTTAAATGTAAATAATTATATATATATATATATATATATATATATATATATACACAGGTTGAGTATAAAAGAATACCCCAACTATGAAGGTCTATAATATAAAAACCAAACAACCTACAACATTGATTGACCAATCAAATGAACCGTGGAACTGTGAAGTTTGTTGAACATACATTCATAAATGTTCAATGTGACCACCATGAGCTGCCCCAACGACATCTACTCGATAGTCAAACTCGTTCCATGCTCTTGTCAGCATGTCCGGTGTTACGGTTTGGATGGCGTTCGTAACTCTTGGTTTGTTGAGGTGAGGGGGAAGCGAGCTCGCATTCTACACGTCCATGTGGAGGGGACGGTCTGATGTTTCCTTTATGTGCCGAGAGATGACACAGGGAACGTCTGTCGTCGCACTATGAGCATGTGTTGTGTGATAGATCGCATCACGATGGCGACGGAACAACAGGCGTCCTGTGTTATTCAGTTTGCTAACTGAGAATCGGTTACGACTGTTCAACGTGAATTCCGTCACAAATACGGACGTCGTCCTCCCGATAGATGGAGTATCGTATGTTGGTTTCGTCAGTTCCGTAACACAGGGTGCCTTTGCAAAGGTAAACGTTCCAGGCGCCCGCGTGTGTCCGAAGAAAATGTGCAACATATTCAACAAGCGTTCGTTCACTGTCCGAGAAAATCAACTCGACAAGCTATCCGGGAAATGCAAATCCCTCAATTGACGGTATGGACAGTGTTGCGAAAGCGATTGCTGTACAAACCATACAGGTTACAGATTGTATAGGCTCTTACCAAAGGGGATAAAGAACTGAGACGTGATTTCTGAGCGTTCGTTCTTTCCCAGAACGAGGTAGACTATACCTTCATGTCTAAACTGGTTTTTAGCGATGCAGCGAAGTTCCATACAAATGGTAAGGTGAACCAGCACAACGTGTGGATATGGGGTCAGGAGCCTCCACATGAAACCACCGAACACGAGCGCGTTTCCCCCAAAGTGAACGTGTTTTGCGCTGTATCCAAAGACACTGTTTTCAGCCCTTCCTTGTTTTACGAATTCACTGTTACTGGAATCCCTTTTTTGGACAATCTTACAGAGTGGTTGTTTTCTCGGTTAGAATAGGCGACGGGGGACTTCATTTTCCAGCAGGATGGTGCGCCACCCCATTGGCATGTAGCTGTTCGCAGATACCTGAACGAGACGTTGCCGCAACACTTGATTGGCCGAGGAGCAGTTGGTGATCGGATCATAATACCCAATGCAATTTTTTTTCTATTAGGGTACATAAAAGATTAGGTGTTTCGTCCACCATTGCCGGCTAACACTGAGGACCTGAATACGAGAATTACGGTCGCCATCCGTAACACCGGACATGCTGACAAGAGTGTGGAACGAGTTTGATTATCGCGTAGATGTCGTTCGGGCCGCTCATGATGGTCACATTGAACATTTATGAAGATATGGTAAACAGAATTCACAGTTTCATGGTTCATTTGTTGTAAGTTATAAGTTGTTTGGTTTTGATATTATATACCTTCAAATATGGGGTATTCTTTAAACTCATTCTGTGTATATATATGTATATATATATATATATATATATATATATATATATATATATATGAAACTGTTACTGTCAGCATATAAAATTAAGTTGAAATTTTTTTCAGTTTCGTAGATAAACAATTCTGAGATAAAATGTTTATATGACCGCAGTTGTAAAAATATGTGTGTCTGACTACTCTCTCAAAGTTTATCAGTTTACATGGCCTGTCATACTGGCACTTGTTTGCCAAATTTGTTATAAATTGGTTGTGCTCCAGTGATATAATATAATTTTAACTCTCTGCATGTTACTATTTTACAATATGTCGGTCAAAAACATTTTGTATGAATACATTTAATGGTTGTAACATGCACATAGAACATAGAAAGTTTGATTGGAATAAATTACTTGGTTTCAACGATTTAACTTATAAAATTAAAATTTAAAAAGTCTGTCATTTTGAAAATAAGTGTCTGACTACCTATAACATGTCAGTTAACACCATCTACCGCAGCACTTCTTGTTTGCCATATTTGGAAGGAATAGGTCATTTGTTTCCGGAGATATAACAAAGAAATATTTATTTGTTTGGCATTATCTTTCGAAATTGAGGCCAAAAGAGGTTCTGTGTAGACACATTTAATGTTTTATATATATACACTCACAGCATACAAGTTAAGTTGAANTCTATTTATTTGTTTGGCATTATCTTTCAAAATGGAGGCCAAAAGAGGTTCTGTGTAGACACATTTAATGTTTTATATATATACACTCACAGCATACAAGTTAAGTTGAAATTGATTAAATAATTTCGTAGATATTGCATACTATGCTAAGATAGCTAGATGACCGCCATTTTGAAAATAAGTGTCTGATATTATTGGAATACATCAACTGCTGCAGTGCTACTTGTTTGCCAAATTTTGTATGAATCTGCCTATTATTTCCAATGATATTACACAAAAACTAAATTAATTCATAAAGCACTATTTACAAAATGGCAGAAGAAAGTGGTTGTTGTTTGGCTTATATGATAATTATAATAATTACTTTCAGCTTACTAAATTTTGTTGAAATTGGCTAAATGATATGGTGGTTATACCAAATAAACCTAAAATATTTTTATGGCCACCATTTTGTAAATAAGTTCCTAATAAAGTTCAAAAATTTTATTTTTCTGGCCTATCATAGTATTACATATGTGTCAAATTTGGCGAAAATTGGTTCAGTAGTTTTCGGTATATAAAGTTTTATATTTTCATGTGGCGCTATCTTCCAAAATGGTGGACCATCGTAAATATTATCTTCCAATCTCAATGATTACACATTAAGCTGTCAGCATACACATTTTTGTTTAATAGGTTGAATGGTTTCCGAGATGACACCAGACTTTTATTTTTTGCCCACGCAGGGCGGCTCTTTTAAAATGTAGGGCGATAAATATTATCTCGGAAACCATTCAACCGATATTAACTTAATTTTGTGTGATTACAGCGCAAGTTATAAGAATAAAATTCAGTTGTTAATATTGTTGTTGGCCGGCCATTTTGGAAGTTAGCACCACATGAAAAAATAAAGCTTTTACATTATATGTAAGTAATATTATGATTAAAAAGGTTAATGTAATTAATTTAACGTTATTAGACACTTGTTTTAAACATGTCCGTCATACAAATATTTTAGGTTTAATTGGCATAACTAACAAACCATTTGACCCATTGCAACTAAATTTTGTATACTGTCAGTAACTAATACAAGAATCATATATACCAAACAACAGCCACTTTTGTACGCCGTTTTGGAAGCTAGCATCATAAGAAAAAGTAAAACTTTTATGTTATATTTCGAAAACTACCTAACAAATTGTTCTTGAATACAGTACATAAGAAATACTTTGTTAGGTTAGGTAAGTAGAAGTCATTATATTTTATTAGGTACTTTTTAAAAATCGCACCCATGCAAATATTGTAGATTAATTTGGTATAACTACAATACCATTTCACAAATTTAAACTAAATTTTCTACGCTCACGGTATCTATTTCAAGCATCAAATAAATAAAAAAACTTGCCGCCATTTTATAAGATAGTGCTACATGAATTAATCAAGTTTTTGTGCAATTGATCGGAAAACAATTAACAGTTACCCACCGAATTTGGCAATAAAGTAGTATGCCACAGTTGATATTTACAAATATGTTTAAAGTATTTGAGACACTTTTTTTCAAAATGGCGGGCATCTACGTATATTAGTTTGTACTTTATTTTTAGTTTTGTCGAAACCTTGTGATTAATTCCAATTTATTTGTATATGATGGCTGCATATATTACAACAATCAAATGTGTACACAGAATATTTTTTGTCTGCTTTAGGAGGGATCTTGACCATGTGCCTAGTAAGCTAATCATGTAATGTCTGCTATCTACCTGGACGATATAAGTTGACGATGTTTGGAACAAGTTTACGTTGCGTAGCTCGACCTGTCAAAAATATCCGCCTTGCTTTTGGGCTTCCCGCTTTTACCATTAAACCCATAACGCATCGGTCGTCCGTAACAGTTGAAGTATAAACTGAAGATCATGCACACGTTTCCACTTAAACTTTGACGTAAATAATATATTTTTATTTCAGGCGTTGAAAAAGATGAAATTTATGGCGTTAAATGTACTAACGATTTTCCTGTATCTGACACTGTGTAATCTATGGAAAAGGTTTCAGTAGATCCACGTCGTAAGCAAGAAACAATCAATTATAATANGTATCTGACACTGTGTAATCTATGGAAAAGGTTTCAGTAGATCCACGTCGTAAGCAAGAAACAATCAATTATAATATAGTACACATTAATTTTTCATTGTAGGAGTTGTAAAACAGGACATTTATAGTGTAAAATGTTTTCTTAACAACTGACAACTTTGGAACGAATGGATACGGTTTCAGTAGATCCCTGGCACAATAAGCACGTAATTGTAAAACAGTTGATGTGTCGGCAGCAGCCGTCAATGCATTGCCCAGNATAGATCCCTGGCACAATAAGCACGTAATTGTAAAACAGTTGATGTGTCGGCAGCAGCCGTCAATGCATTGCCCAGGGGAAGGCGCTGTCCATAATGGCAATAGCTTCTGGACTCGCGCAGCAACGACCATCATTTTACCTATTATGCAACATGTCAGATGTGAACGAATCTTTATCAGGATAATATGTTATGGGGGTAATAGAAATCGTTAGCTGATTTAACAACAGCATGGGAGATAAACATAACGTACGTGAATTAATATAAAATTAGGCCAATGGAAACCTAACGCATGACCTAGTATAAAGTATTATTTTTTTATTATTATCGTATTACAGACACTGTGTTAAGGCAGGAAGGGTTTAATGTCTCGTCGACAGCAAGGTCATTAGAATGGCAGCAAGTTTCTCAGAGAAGCAGGGACGGGCAAATAATCGGCCATGGCCTCCATTAAGGGACCATAACAGTATTCGCTTGGAGTGATATCGGGAAACCATAGAAAACCGAAATCAAGATGGAGGTACTGGGAAATGAACCCAGGTACTCCCGAATGCTAGTCCAAAGGTTTACCACTGCGTCGTTTCTCACCAATGTGCTAAGGTTTAGTACAACGTACATTCACTACTTGAACTGCGAAGTATTTGTGTTCCAATATCTACAGGCTNCAATGTGCTAAGGTTTAGTACAACGTACATTCACTACTTGAACTGCGAAGTATTTGTGTTCCAATATCTACAGGCTCCTCACGATTAATCGAGCACTTTTGAATCCAACCTTAAAGTGAGTAAGTGAGTGAAGAGATTTGGGCGGCTCTAACAGCGAGGTATTGAGAGCTGATGAGGGTGAAATGAGATGAGTATGAAGCAGCGCCAGAATGAAACGGCTGGGGAAACGGGAGATCCCGAGAAAACCCGCAGACCAGTGGCATCGTCCAGCACGATTCCCACTTGTGAATATCTGGAGTGAACCGGCCGGGGATTGAACCTGAACCGGGTTCACTGTCTCTGCCTGCATATGCTTTAACAGGCACTCTAGCTGGCATACACCCAGCAAAGTTCGTTATGACAAAGAGAAATAAGTTCCATGTCTTAACGTTGCTTTTATAATAACTTTACAGTTTCTCTTGACCAACTCATTAATCAAGTGTTTAGTACCATTGAAATGTTAATTCTATATATGGCGGAAGAATACGCAATATGCATACAAGCAGATCATAATCAGGGCTTTCAAAACGGGTCAGTTTGCCGCGAACAGCGCATACTGCTTGNTCAATATGCATACAAGCAGATCATAATCAGGGCTTTCAAAACGGGTCAGTTTGCCGCGAACAGCGCATACTGCTTGTTATCTACGGATCGCTTATGCCTAACACACACTCTACGTAATGAAAGTTATTTCAAGCCTAATTCTCAGCGAACACAGAGCTCAATTAATGCAGGGAGTGAAAATAACTTTGCTTTTAATGCTATGGTGATATGTAAATGGCAGCAGGCAACGACAGATCATCACGACAGTAAATATTACAGGTGCGAAAAATTGTTTACCACCGAAAAACGTGATCAAAAATTTACCTCAGGAAGTGAAGTTGTAAAGATAAATGCCATACATCACGTCATTAAGATGAAAGGCTTCGGGATATAATGTAACATGTAAGGGACATTTAACAATGACTACAGAATGAGAATATCAACATCACAACTGATACGCAGAAACAAAACTTATTCTTGGCGCAACAGAAAATTAGGCAAATCGAGTGTTCCGTAGATATGGTAACGAGATAATAATGGTTGCACAGATGTAAGAAAGCTACTATGCGAATATGTGAATAAACTCGAGAAAACTTATCATAACTAATATGAATATTTTTCTTTAATATAAATTAAATAAAAGTACATGTATGTGGTATTGTTAGTGGTGAAGTAACGTCAACAGTAGTGGATGACTTTGAAAATCGTGAGGGGCATGAGGGAAGGTTGTACATAGCGGACAGTGTGTTCTGTTATTCGTTACACAATGTGGCATGCTCTAAGTCGCTCGGTCACGCGCTCTGTCTAATATGCAGCACATGTCAGTAAAATATTGCAGAAATGAGACTGGGAATAGAAGCCGCTCCATGGGAAGTTTGGACATTGGGAACACGTTGTCCGCGAAGCCCGCACAAGGAGATATGGCCATAATCATGTCTAACACGAATACCGGTGTCCGGATTGGTTATGTGTATTACTGACATTGCGCATGTACTCTATTGACAGGTAGTACTCTGCAGGACCATTCCTTTGACGGACCGATGTTAACGTATCAGTTTATACCTCACACGAGTTGCTCAAAGTAAGGGCCGCCAATCTTAACGCAAGCATGACAACGGCGTACGAGATTCTGCCGCACCCGTTCACCCGCACACATTCCCAATATCAACACCGAAGCTTACCAAGGAAATTATAAACCTCAAGCGATTGCATTCCGCTTTAACGGTGGCCATATTGGCAGCCAGTGCCAAAATTCCAAAAATTTTCAATTTTTTGGCTTTTTTTTTAAAATTAATTTTCGAAAATTATTTTTTTACAAAATCAATTTTCCAAAAATTTATTTTTTTAAAAATTAACACTTTTAGAAGGTTGATTTTTTTCTTAACATTTCAAAAGTTTAAAAAATTATTTTTTCTCGCTCATTCCCTGGCGGCCATGTTTGTTGGTGTGTCCCAAAGACAACGCCCAGACATAAGTCATGTCCCAAGAGAGACGCCAGCCATGACATAGCCTTGGACTACGAGACNAAGGAAATTATAAACCTCAAGCGATTGCATTCCGCTTTAACGGCGGCCATATTGGCAGCCAGTGCCAAAATTCCAAATTTTTTAAATTTTTTGGCAATTTTTTATAAAAATTAATTTTCGAAAATTATTTTTTTTACAAAATCAATTTTCCAAAAATTTATTTTTTAAAAATTAACACTTTTAGAAGGTTGATTTTTTTCTGAACATTTCAAAAGTTTAAAAAATAATTTTTTCTCGCTCATTCCCTGGCGGCCATGTTTGTTGGTGTGACCCAAAGACAACGCCCAGACATAAGTCATGTCCCAAGAGAGNAATTTTTTCTCGCTCATTCCCTGGCGGCCATGTTTGTTGGTGTGTCCCAAAGACAACGCCCAGACATAAGTCATGTCCCAAGAGAGACGCCAGCCATGACATAGCCTTGGACTACGAGACTTCACGATCTTGCATTCGCTGGGAGGGGGTGCCATGGTGATGCAATGGGTAGATCGCAAGTTAAAACTTCACGTTCTTGCATTCCATAGCAAGAGGGGTGCCGTGGTGACGCAATGAGTAGAGCGCATGTTAAAACTTCATGTTCTTGCATTCCATAGCAAGGGGGGTGCCGCAGTGATGCAATGGGTAGAGCACATGCTAAAATTTCACGCTCCTGCATTCACAGGGGATGGCAGCCGTGTCCGAAGAGAGACACCTTAGATGACAAGTTAAATGTCATATTCTAGCATTCCATTTCAACGGGAGGTGCCGCGATAGTGTAGTGGATAGAGTGCAGAACTTCGTGCTCCCACATTCACAGGGGAGGGTAGACGTGTCCCAAGAGAGACGCCTGCGATAACATATACCCTCGGGGAGGCTCCTTACAGCTACGCACCCACCACAAGGGTGCCGCAGTGATTCAGTGGATAGAGCGCAGCAGCTCCCAAGAGAGACGCCAGCCATGACATACGCTAGAGCCTTGCATGTGTTTAAATAATAATAATATAAGCCGCCCCATCACCCCCGGCCTCCACCTCGTCAAGAGAGAGAAAACAATTTATATATATAAGTCTTACCATCACACACACACACTCTCTCTCTCTCCCTCTCCTCCACCCTGGAGCAGCAGCAAACTTACATACACGTGCGCTCGCGTCCACGTCCAAGAGCGGAGTGGCAGACCGCATCACACACATTCGGGCCTATCGACACTTACCTGATGCCGCGTTGTCCTCCCAAATACCATCGACATGGCATAACCACGTAGACAGGTCTTGGGCTTGGAACCGGGCAGTACACTATTCCTATGACACTACCAATATATGTATATATATATAAAGGTAACATATCAAGTATACTGTACAGGCCGGTTACAAAGCCGCAGAGAGTTGAAAATCGAGTGGTTTAGACGATGGTAAAAAACAATTTATACATATATATATATGTATATATATAATTTAGAGAAGAGCACTACAGTGTGATACCAACACAGTGCGAGGGTGGGACAAGAGATAGAAGGAGTCACATGTGTGACAATTAGCAGTATGGTGGATAAAAACACACACAAACATGACAAAAGTAAAAATAATAATAATATTAGGAACAATTGGAATAGACACAATAAGTAGTATGGTGGTGGACGTAGGTGTTGTAATCTGTTCTGTGGCGTGAGGCGCCAACACTTAATACTAGTCCTCAGTGATCGGGCGTNGCGCATGTTAAAACTTCATGTTCTTGCATTCCATAGCAAGGGGGGTGCCGCAGTGATGCAATGGGTAGAGCACATGTTAAAATTTCACGCTCCTGCATTCACAGGGGACGGCAGCCGTGTCCGAAGAGAGACGCCTTAGATGACAAGTTAAATGTCATGCTCTATCATTCCATTACAACGGGGGCCGCGGTAGCATAGTGGATAGAGTACATAACTTCACGCTCCTGCATTCACAGGGGAGGGCAGCCGTGTCCCAAGAGATACGCATGCCATGGAGTAGATGACAAGTTAAATGTCACATTCTAGCATTCCATTTCAACGGGAGGTGCCGCGATAGTGTAGTGGATAGAGTGCAGAACTTCGTGCTCCCGCATTCACAGGGGAGGGTAGACGTGTCCCAAGAGAGACGCCTGCGATGACATATACCCTCGGGGAGGCTCCTTATAGCAACGCGCCCACCACAAGGGTGCCGCAGTGATGCAGTGGATAGAGCGCAGCAGCTCCCAAGCGAGACACCTGCCATGACAAATACCTCTAGAGCCTTGCATGTTTTAAATAATAATAATAATGATAGTCCCGCCTCGCCGCCTTTGAGAGAGAGAGAGAAAACATAAATATATATGTCTTACCATCACACACACATTCTCCCTCCTGGAGCAGCAGTATACTTACATACATGTGCACTCGCNCCACCCTGGAGCAGCAGCATACTTACATACACGTGCGCTCGCGTCCACGTCCAAGAGCGAAGTGGCAGACCGCATCACACACATTCGGGCCTATCGACACTTACCTGATGCCGCGTTGTTCTCCCAATTACCATCGACATGGCATAACCACGTAGACGGGTCTTGGGCTTGGAACCGGGTAGTACACTATTCCTATGACACTACCAATATATATATATATATATATAGGTAACATATCAAGTATAGTGTACAGGCCGGTTACAACGCTGCAGAGAGTTGAAAATTGAGTGCTTTAGACGATGGGAAAAAACAATTTATATATATATACATATATATGTATATATATATAATTTAGAGAAGAGCACTACAGTGTGATACCAACACAGTGCGAGGGTGGGACAAAAGATAGAAGGAGTCACAGACATGACAATATATATCACTAGCTGGACTATCTCGTGTGGATAGAGCTGTAGTAACATAAGTGACAATTTATATATATATACAGCAGTAGCATAATGTAATCGAGAATGGATGACGTACAAAACAAACGCCAAGCTGACGATATTGACAAGCGTACACTGACATACGTAAAAAAATAGCATCTTATACAGCATGTTGTGAAAAACATGAATGTTGGTATACCTGGCAAGGCAACAACGGCTTGCATGTGCTCCAGTATACCTCCGAGAAAAAGATAAAAACATGTACAGGACGTGCTGGTAACAGGCCTGGCAAGTAAGATGAGCACTTGCTTGCGCGCCAGCGTGTTACTACCCAGTATACCTGGCAAGGAGAAGACTGCAACCCTTGCAAGGGCTACAGTACACTGAATCAGACTGCACATGGGACAATAAAATAGTATATCTGGCAAGCCATCCGGTCTTGCATGGGCTCCAGTATACTGCAGGAAAGAAACACACTGATAATCTACCTGACAATGTTAGGAACGTACCTCTTGAACGAACAATAGCAGACTATCAGGCAGCACACTTGACAAGTCTACAACACACTTGCACGCGCTACAGCATGCTTATCGAGAAATATGGCTACCAGAAACCCCTCAGCAATATACCTGACAAGCAGAATACGAAGATGCTTGTGAGTTCTCAAGTACATGCTGGGAGAAATAAAACTCTCTCCGAGGCAACATAAATAACTTCATAGGCCTGACCCATAGCTGTTTTTTTATTTTTAGGGCTGATAACCATAGGGGACGGTATGATTGGAATCATCCAGGACTTTTCGTTTTTCGTCCATCCACGAAAGCGCTAGTTTGTTGGCGCGCTCGGTGTAAACTTCGTGGTGGTACGAGCTAATACTACCGACCTGTACTCTCATGCTGAGCTGGGCCAAAAGGATGCGCCGATAATCGTCAAACGTTAACGTGTTTTGAACTACGCACCTCTGTGTCCCCTTCACACGTTTCACCACCGCATTCTGGCAACGGTACACATACATCTTCACCCACAACCCGACAAACTCAGCCATATCATTACCCGCGCACTAATCCTTAAACTTCCCAATCAACTTGGCGTTGACTGGCGAATAGCAAGGATGAGTGGGAGGGTATCCGCTAGTGTCGAACTCCGACATGAGCGCGGGGTCAGAGGCAAAGTCACTGTAAAAGTCAGCATAGTCGAGCTTTATTATATAGGAATCGGTGTCCATATAGGAGAGACCGACACTGCTCCCATACCACGCTCGCATGACGACGTAGTAAAATCTATACATGAGTGTCTTTGACAGGTCGAGTACGGCAAATACAGCGTATATGGCATTGTCAAACGTTACTCTCTCTTGACATAATTTGACTAGGGACAACGATTCACCGTATATCGTTCTTCATTTAAATGCAGGTTTAGCAATTAATTTCTTCGCCCGAACTTCTCTACACACGAGTTCCATACGCTGTCGTTTACGATTATTTTCCATAAGTTTGCCATACACTGCGTTATTCATTCATTAAAAAAAGTCCTTCTCGAAGGCGTTCGTGGCTGCTTGGCATTTCGTCGTATTCATGTCTATATACGGCTTTAGCTAGGCCTTCTGCTGGAATTGAAGGATGTGGTGAACAGCCTTCAGCAGCAACCCATGATCCAATGCTTGCTTCAGAGTATGGTAATGCACGATATAATGAAGCTTGCTCTCCAGGGTCGTCATGAGTTTAGCGTGTTGGATCCCAGGGGGCGCTTGTTAACTGGCAAGAATGGAAGATCAATGAGCTTGTTGTCAAGAGCGGGAGGGTATTCTACATCTACCTCCAGTATGTAGCCGACATCTCCATCGTCCAGCACGCTCATGACATCGAGATTCGTGCCGGTCCATTCGAAACCACCGTATGGGAGCAGTAGGGACTTCTCCCACCCATATAAATTATTGGCATCTATGTACTGGAGGTAGGTGGATGGTTTGCTAACATCATACATTGCTGATATATACCTATTGTTGGCCACCACGTGCCTCTCAATACATTGTGCCACCCCTCCCCGGATACCAGCTTCAATTAACAGGTAACAGTCGGTAAGCAACTCTAATTCCACCTGCGTCTTGCATAACATTCCGTCAAATGAGAATCCTGGCGCGCTAATGTAGGGCACACAGTCGAAACTGTACGTGTGTAGACAGAGCCCCCGGGAATTCTCGAAGACGTCACACAGAATCAACACGTCCGTCTTCAAGTAGAGCTCCAATAGTCTCGGAGGGTGCGGCAGCCGAACACGTCCCAGACAGTTTGTGCATGCTGGTAGTCTTCCGCACTGACGTTCCCCTCAGTAAGCCTATTATNTAACCGTGACTCGGCGAGCCTCTCCCACGAGTTAATATAATCGTAGGGGAAGATGCCTTTCCAGGTTACCAGCTCTAGCTCGCGCTCTACCGTGAAGAAGCGAGATCTTGTGTGGAATTCGCCAGATGGCAGATTCTGCACGAGAGTTGCCAGGCTGGCAGACATGAACCTATACGTATCAATGAACTATATAGTGAACTTGTCACCCAAATTCTTACTGATGGTGGTGAGTTTTTCCTCGGTATGTGGAATAATAAATATGTCCTGGGAATCGTAGCCAAGCTGCTTAATAATGAAATTGGCGTCATACATCAAGTTATGGAAGAGTATCGCCAGTCTCTGGGGGCGGCGACGAAGCTTGTAGCAGTTATTACAAGACGCCCCGATAAAACTGCTGGTAAAATGATCGTGGTCATGCACCTTTCGGTTGTCGTAGGTGAACACGCTAGAACAGTGGCAGCAGGTAGTGGCTAGAGGATAGCCAGCCTGTTCCCCATGCGTTAGTGCTCGCATAGGCTCAGACTGACTATATAGGTCTTTCACCAGGAGACCTATCCTAACCACCTCTTCCATGAAGTGTTTCGACGCACCTTCGCCCGTGTAAATGGTTACACCTGGGGGTAGGCTGGTCGTCTTGGATGCCGGAATAATTGCACTATCTACTTTAACGTATATGCCATAAGAATAGGGCTCGTGTTTTTCGTACCTATATNATTGATGTCGTTCGCCTGTGAGCTTCGTTAGAGCGTGGTACGGACGAATAAAATATAGGGACGCCACAGGCGTCAGCATGTTGTGAAAAACATGAATGTTGGTATACCTGGAAAGGCGAAAAAGGCTTGCATGTGCTCCAGTATACCTCCGAGAAAAAGAAAACATGTACAGGACGTGCTGGTAACAGGCCGGGCAAGTAAGATGAGAGCTTGCATCTGCTCCAGTGTGTTACTACCCAGTATACCTGGCAAGGAGAAGATTGCACCCCTTGCAAGGGCTACAGTACACTGAATCAGACTGCACATGGGCCAATAAAATAGTATATCTGGCAAGCCATCTGGTCTTGCATGGGCTCCAGTATACTACAGGAAAGAAACACACTGATAATCTACCTGACAATGTTAAGAATGTACCTCTTGAACGAGCAACAGCAGACTACCAGGCAGCACACCTGGCAAGCCTGCAACACACTTGCACGCGCTACAGCATGCCTATCGAGAAATATGGCTACCAGAAACCCCTCAGCAATATACCTGACAAGCAGAATACGAAGATGCCTGTAAGTTCTCAAGTACATGCTGGGAGAAATAACACTCTCTCCGAGGCAACATAAATAACTTCATAGGCCTGACCCATAGCTATTTTTTATTTTTAGGGCTGATAACCATAGGGGTAGGTATGAATGGAATCATCCAGGACTTTTCGTTTTTCGTCCATCCACGAAAGCGCTAGTTTGTTCGCGTGCTCGGTGTAATCGTCGTGGTGGTACGAGCTAATACTACCGACCTGTACTCTCATGCTGCGCTGGGCCAAAAGGATGCGCCGATAATCGTCAAACGTTAACGTGTTTTGAACTACGCACCTCTGTATCCCCTTCACACGTTTCACCACTGCATTATGGCAACAGTACACATACATCTTCACCCACAACCCGACAAACTGAGCCATATCATTACCCGCGCACTCATCCTTAAACTTCCCAATCACCTTGGCGTTGACTGGAGAATAGCAGGAATGAGTGGGAGGGTAGCCGCTAGTGTCGAACTCCGACATGAGCACCAGGTCAGAGGCGAGGTCGCTGTAAAAGTCAGCACAGTCGAGCTTCATTATATAGGAATCGGTGTCCATATAGGAGAGACCGACACTGCTCCCATACCGTGCTCGCATGACGACGTGGTAAAATCTATACATGAGTGTCTTTGACAGGTCGAGTACAGCAAATCCAGCGTATATGGCATTGTCAAACGTTAATCTCTCTTGGCATAATTTGACTAGGGACAACAATTTACTGTATATCGTTCTTCATTTAAATGCAGGTTTAGCAATTAATTTATTCGCCCGAACTTCTCTACACACGAGTTCCATACGCTGTCGTTTACGATTATTTTCCATAAGTTTGCCATATATTGCGTTATTCATTAATTAAAAAAAGTCCTTCTCGAAGGCGTTCGTGGCTGCCTGGCATTTCGTCGTATTCATGTCTATATACAGCTTTAGCTACGCCTTCTGCTGGAATTGAAGGATGTGGTGAACAGCCTTCAGCAGCAACCCATGATCCAATGCTTGCTTCAGAGTATGGTAATGCACGATATAATGAAGCTTGCTCTCCAGGGTCGTCATGAGTTTAGCGTGTTTGGATCCCAGGGGGCGCTTGTTAACTGGCAAGAATGGAAGATCAATGTGCTTGTTGTCAAGAGCGGGAGGGTATTCTACATCTACCGCCAGTATGTAGCCGACATCTCCATCGTCCAGCACGCTCATGACATCGAGATTCGTGCCGGTCCATTCGAAACCACCGTATGGGAGCAGCAGGGACATCTCCCACCCGTATAAATTATTGGCATCTATGTACTGGAGGTAGGTGGATGGTTTGCTAACATCGTACATGGCTGATATATACCTACTGTTGGCCACCACGTGCCTCTTCATACATTGTGCCACCCCTCCCCGGATACTAGCTTCAATAAACAGGTGGACGTCGTAGTCGGTAAGCAACTCTAATTCCACCTGCGTCTTGCATAACATTCCGTCAAACGAGAATCCTGGCGCGCTAATGTAGGGCACACAGTCGAAACTGTACGTGTGTAGACAGAGCCCCCGGGAATTCTCGAAGACGTCACACAGAATCAACACGTCCGTCTTCAAGTAGAGCTCCAATAGTCTCGGAGGGTGCGGCAGCCGAACACGTCCCAGACAGTTTGTGCATGCTGGTAGTCTTCCGCACTGACGTTCCCCTCAGTAAGCCTATTATAGAATGAATATAGCGGGTAACCGTGGCTCGGCGAGCCTCTCCCATGAGCTTACATAATCGTAGAAGAAGATGCCTTTCTGGGTTACCAGCTCTATCTCGCGCTCTACCGTGAAGAAACGAGATCTTGTGTGGAATTCGCCAGATGGCAGATTCTGCACGAGTGTTGCCAGGCTGGCAGACATGAACCTATATGTATCAATGAACTATATAGTGAATTTTTCGCCCAAATTCTTACTGATGGTGATGAGTTTTTCCTCGGTATGTGGAATAATAAATATGTCCTGGGAATCGTAGCCAAGCTGCTTAATAATGAAATTGGCATCATACGTTAAGTTATGGAAGAGTATCGGCAGTCTTTGGGGGCGGTGACGAAGCTTATAGCAGTTATTACAAGACACCCCGATAAAACGGCCAGTAAAATGATCGTGGTCATGCACCTTTCGGTTGTCGTTGGTGAACACGCTAGAACAGTGGCAGCAGGTAGTGGCTAGAGGATAGCCAGCCTGTTCCCCATGCGTTAGTGCTCGCATTGGCTCAGACTGACTATATAGGTCTTTCACCAGGAGACCTATCCTAACCACCTCTTCCATGAAGTGTTTCGACGCACCTTCGCCCGTGTAAATGGTTACACCTGGGGGTAGGCTGGCCGTCTTAGATGCCGGAATAATTGCACTATCTACTTTAACGTATATGCCATAAGAATAGGGCTCGTGTTTTTCGTACCTATATGTGTAGGACGCATCCGGGTTCGGCTGACACGTCTGCACAGGCACCAGCATTGCCTCGAAGTCTGTATATACTACGATAGGTACCTTATCGCCGTTTTGGTAATTCTGGAACTTGAGCACAGGCAGCTCTCCATCCGCGGCAGGCTGCGGCATGTCTGCGCTAACAGCACTATGGTCATTACAATACCTCTTGTGCTCGGCCAGATTTTCGGCACCCGTCAACCCGGTCACACATGGGATATTTGCATAAGCTTTGAAGCAGCATTTACAGATATCTACACCCCCATGGTGTGACGTCACCTGGGAGCGTACCTGTCGCGAGAAATTCTTTACATAACAATAGTGCGAAGTTATGGCCCACCACAGTGGTGAGCAGGACCAAATCAAAGTGCTGGACCAGTTCTTCACCTGTCACCCGTATCGTCACTACTTTCGTATTCTCGTCGAGTGCGTGAATATTAACGCTGATCCCCGGATTAGCTCTCTCAAACCTAGCTATTTGACGTTGAGGGGTGGGGAAATCTACGGTGGAAAAATTGAACAGCGTCTCCAGCCTGGTGTATCGCCGGTCGATGCGCTGCAGATCCTTCCCCTCTACAAAGTGTGCCAGTATCGCCCATTTAAAGAACTGCAGGTCAGTGTTGTGCGGTTTGATAATCGCCTTTTTCTCCGCGAAATCTGCAGGCTATTTGACCTGGACTATTGAATCTTTCTATTCTACCTCAGAAATAACATATCGAAATTTCTCGGTACGTTTAAGATACACGTCGTACATATACACAGAACGGAAAGTGATCTCACAAGCAAATAACTAAAGGTAAACTGCACATGTAAATGTAAGATATTAAAATATAGCTTGCTTAGAAACCTTTTCGTGAAAATCAGGTGTCCCTAAAGTCGATATTTCACGATACCTGCAGCAGTACTTGCTCATGAAGAAGCTCGTATAAAGCCTGGTGAATATATAATTTGGCATGGAAGATTCCTATCACACGACTGCTGTTGGCATACGAAGCATTTTACGCATTCGGAGCGGGTGTAAAGATAAGAACATGGTTACCAATAGTGGAGAGATCTGGGTGGCTCATATCATTGTTGCAAGTTGATGAGGGTGAAGTGTGGTGAGTATGGAGTGGAATCGGAATGCAAGGATGGGGAAACTGGAGATCCCCGAGAAAACCCGCCGAACAGTAGCATCGTTCCGGCATGATTCCCACATGTATTGATCCGGGAGTGACACTGCTGGAAATCGGACCCGGTTTGCCTATGTGGGATGCGAGTGGTCCGACCACTTATGGTTCGTAGTACATAACAAACCCAACTTGTAGAATTGCTACTAGCCAGCAACTTGCTTAAGCCTGTTAGAAAACTAGAAATATATTAATATTGTTTTAATTATGTTTCCCCTCAAATAAAAGTCCATCGACTTGTTCAAACATGTTTTAGAGCTATAAAAAGTTTAATATTGATTTAATAATGTTGGTTTTCAGAAAAAAAAAATTTTAAGATGAGAATGTGACATTACAAGTTTTTTTTTTACGTATTTATATAGTCGTACAAAATTACGCACAATTCCTTAGCGTAAATTCGCTATCCGTATTCAGAAGTAAAAAAAAAAAGTGTGTTTGACGGATTTTTGTACTCAAACCCAAAATTCGATTCGGAGATATAAAAAAAAAACCTTTACTACTGTATTTCAAATTCACACAGAAGTTTGTTTGTTTAAAATCTGTGATAAATTAACATTTTAAATTTTGCTTGTATTAAATATTACTTATCTAGATAACGTTTAAAATCTTCAGTACACTTCCCAGTAGTAATTTAAAGCTCTCATGATCAATAATATTTCTATTCTACGCGGTTTATTCACAACCTTTGAAAAATCACTCCATGTATGACGTGTTTGGTTAGTTCTTAAATATGCCACATATCACAATCGTCCTATACTTCTGTTAATAAAGGATGTTTTATTTATGATGAAATTGAACTTTACTTATATTTGACCTTTAAATTCTAATATTTCATTCATAATTAACATCAATACAATACAGCGAGAAAACAGGTGTGTTGGTGATGCCTAGTAACAAATCGTTCTTATGCAAAATAATATTACACAGAGTGTGCACGAACGTGGCGCGCTGTCCCTGTGGTGTACATTTCTAGACTCGGTTAAGCTTTGTTAGTAAAGGGCGGAGGAATATCCAGGAAGTAGAACTTTAGCAGGGCTTCAGAAAAGTCGGAAGTAACCATGAACGGACAATCACATTATATTTTAAAACCATTTGAATAAGTTTTAACATTACGGACGAATAAGCAAGACGGAAGAATTTTTTTTTTGTTTATGCATCAACTGTTTTCTAGTAGTGATCACTGGTAGCGCTCTGCATTCTGAAACATAAATGTGGTATGAAACATCGCGCAGAAAATAGGACAGGTTATACTCCCAAAAATGGTATGGAATCCGGCCGTACAAGGCGACAAATGCCACAACGGAGATCGTACTAGCTGGTATAACAGCTGCTATGGCAGACCTTGCGCCAGCTTTTGTGGAATGTGGAACCGTGTAACATGACCGTAATAATAAAATGCAGATCGACAAATCTGTGCACGCGTTCTTCGCCCCACTGTGACGTCATACGGGGCCAAACGCTGTTAGCGGGAAATATGTCAGTTTTCCTAACTCCTGGTCTCAGTGAAAATCTACAACGCCGGCGTGAGCCAATAAACGTACGCGACAACGGCAGCGTATTTGCCAGCCCGCTCTTAGACGCCGTAGCGATTCCAACCTCGCATGTATCAGCTGGTTGAACGCAGATGCGTGGCTCGACTGGCCAGTCTGAATGCAAATGGCCCGGACTGAGAGCTGCATCGCCCTCTTGCCATTCTTCCGGGAGAGATCAAACAGTCGCTTGCGCAAACAGTTCGCTATTCATCCCGGGCTGAACGAAACTCAACTCTTCTGACAGCGAGTGATCTCATTCCATTTGAACATTTTATTTTTCTGTATGAAATTTGGCAGACTTATTCATGGGAATATATTTACTTATGAGAATTTTTTTTTCACTTTGAAAGTTGCCTACATATTATGCTATTTGGAAAGGACATTTTATTGGGACACTGTCAACTCAGTATTATATAGCAGAGAACCGGTCAGTATTGAACGTTGAACCATATAGNGACATTTTATTGGGACACTGTCAACTCAGTATTATATAGCAGAGAACCGGTCAGTATTGAACGTTGAACCATATAGATAGCGTGTCTGGTATTGAGTGAGTAGATAGAAATACGAGTAGAACCTCCGGGGACAAGAGCTGGGGGGCTGAGGCCCCAAAACGCCGCCAGCATCTTGAATCCAACCATTTTGGATAACGTCACAGCTGCCATCTTTTCTCGTACACCATCTTGTTTCGAGCCGCCATTTTGTTTTCAAACATTATCTTGTTTTCCAATTACTCACCTTCGCATTGTCGCATGTGCTGCACATGCTACAGTTCTCTCGTCGTCCGCTAGAGTGCACCACCGATCTCTGCAATGTTGTTTATCTCTGCTTTAGTGTGCCACTGTCATACACCATCTTGTTTCTGCATGTCCTTCGTTAAACTTTCACCTGCTAGGGGCGCTGGTGTAGCCATGTTTATTCTAGAGTTGGCCGCAGAGTTTCGCAGAGCTCAAAATATCTGGAGGAGGAAGGGATCGAACTGCCGAACCTTGTGTCATCATGCAGATACCTCAGACCACTCGGCTATCGGGTACATGCTGAGACAGGTGTTTAAAATAAGTAAATGTAAAATCATGTGTATGTGGAAACTATTATATTTAATATAATGTAATATTTTTGTTATCATGATTTTTCCAGAATAAGAATGTACAATATTAATATTTTGTCACTTTTCTTAAAATATTATTTATTATGAAAGTAGAAACGATGTACTTAAAAATAAAAAATATATATTTTAAAGTATTAGTTTTGTTTTGTTTTATTTATTGCATTTTAATTCGGTTTTTTTATATAAATATTATTTTTAAAATTAAAGACATTTATTTTGTGTTGTCTTCGGTTTGGAACTGCTCATCCATGCTGAAAATGTCAGCAAAAAAAAATCTGTTGAAACAAAGCCGGAGTTTACAAAACCCCTGCCACTAATTAACCACCTAATATATTATCCCGAGTTTACTCGTTAACGTTTGACACGTGGCAGAATAAGTAGAATCANAAACCCCTGCCACTAATTAACCACCTAATATATTATCCCGAGTTTACTCGTTAACGTTTGACATGTGGCAGAATAAGTAGAATCAGAGTCGTTGCTATGTAAGTCCAGAAGCCAGCACCAATACACACTGCGCCTTTCCTTGGCAATGCTAATGGCTGCTGCTGACACACCAACTGTTTTAATTATTGGTTGTTTCTTGCACTATTGATATACTGAAACTCTTTCCATATGTATAAAGTGATACTTATATAAAGAAAACCGTGAGTTCATTTTGCATCAGAAATGTATTATTTTGCGAAAAGTTAATGTGTACGTTAAGCGATTAAGTATGTAGCAATTTTGTGTAAAACATATTAAAAAAAGGTTGCTATCACAAAATGTATTTAAAAATTATGAAATAATACCGCTTAACCGTAATGTGTCTTTTTTTTAAATATACAATAAGCTAATGTCTTGGTGTAGCATATTGCATTATACATTTAATGCTATAAGCAAATTATTTCTTTATGAAAACGAATATTTTTTATACCACCAAATTACTTGCAATTTTATGAACCGTTTGTGTGCACACGATGGAGTTACATACCAGAAGAAGAGGAGGAAGACTGCAGCATAATGCCTAGCAATGATTGGCTGCGTTGCTAGGGACTCCCGTGAATAGGACGATTTGACTTGGACGAAAGGGGACTCTCTGACGTCCTACCACGGAAGTCACTTCACCTGGACACAAGTTCACCACATAATGTAACAAATTATATTTAAAAAATCTTACAGAAAATATTTGTCACGTGGTTGGAAATACTCACCGCTTGTATTAGTGTGAAGATGCGGTTTCCTTACGGCCGTACAGAGAGGACCGCAAGCCGACTGAAGACGCAACTCCAGGAATTGACAGCACCTGCGACTGTGCCCAGAGGTAACATATAAAAAGGCAATTGTGTGTCGAAAACATATACGCGAACAAAAAAACTTTTAATCATCTTGATGGCGCTAGTGCTTATTTTCAGAAGAATTTGCAACACGTTGCATAATAGCAGTCTGTGGTGAAATGCTCCGCTACTCGTTGACAGGCCAAGCACGAACCTCTGGGGAGGGGACTTGACGCACTGGCTGCCAATCACTCCTCAAGATAAAGTAAAAGTAGTTAATAACGTTGCATTTTAACATGTACACAAGACAACAAATTATACAGCAATTAGTTAATTTAAAATAGCAATATGTAATAAAAAAAACTATTGAGCTCGTTTACAAAATTAATTTAACCAGTTAATAAAAGTTTTCTTCAAAACATAACATACCTTCGCTAGTAAAAACTCGAAGCAAAATGGAAGGCGATAGTGATTCCTCAAACTCTCTCAGTAAATGAAAAATGGCGACGAAGCAGAAGGGTATTCGGACATACAGACGGGAAGTCCTGATATCGGAATGAGAGATTTCAACGCACTACATCCTTTATATAACGCAGTCGAGTGGTGGGGAGGCACGGATTGATACAAGGGAAATAGTACCTCTAGTTACTATAGCATTTTCAATGGCCAACTTCCCCTCCTTCCTGTCTTACTTATTTTGTCAGAAACTTGTGAAATATAAGATAGCGGTTTTGGCCAGGCATTTTTATTGGTTGACTTCCCCTCCCACACTACTTATTTTCTCATAAACTATGTAGGGGTGGTAGCAGTAGGAAAATACCAGGTGAATTTGGGACAACCAAATTGGTTAACGTCACAGGCAGGGGCGCTCCTTCCCCCTCCTTCCCAGCAACATGTAACTCTAACTGTTATTTAAATAAAAACATATTTTCAATAAAATTTTTAGTTATAAAAAGATTTAACATTGGCTTGCTATCATGGATTATTATTTATAATCTCAGTTTTCATACAACGATTATCGCAAAGAGTGTCGCAGTAGATCATAATTTCAGTTCTAGAAAGCATTGATTGACGTCGAAACAGCCGCCGCGCCGGCCAGATACAGCGAGTCAGCAACGCAGCGTTATAAGGAGCCGTGCGTGTGCTATCTCTGCCGTCGCAGCAATGCGCGGCGTGAGACCAAGTTATACACTAGAGTGGCCATGGGATAAAGGAAAGTCTGACCAGTTTTTTTTGTTAGTTCTTGGGATGATTCAGAGGAGCGCTAGTGTTCTCGACTGGGAGTTAGCAGACAGCAGACGGCAAAAGTAGGTAATCACAATGGCCTCGGCTCACCCACGTGTTCGTTCACGTTCTGCTAAAGCGAGCCTGTCACATGCGAGTTATCAGATTTTGTTGCAGTTGTAAATATCAAACTCACGATTTACTAGTGGCGACCATGGCATGTGTTTCGTTTCCGACGTAGACTTCTGTATTTGCTGAAATTTGCAGCGATATAAAATACTATTTGGTTTATTTACCTCTGCGAAAATAAACTATTATAAATCTATAACGGTAATTTTTTAAATTCTCATTTACTATTTTACTATAGTTTAAGTGTTCATGATAAAATACGAGTACTGTTAATAATTACAATTACACATTTTATATTAGTAAAGTTTTCATTCCGATCTTATGTAAAAGGAAATTGAGAGGAAATTATTGTTTTCTAGTCGAGAAATATATGTTAGACGTACGAAGGTCTACAAAGTGACTCAGTGTTTACAGTTTGAGGTTGTGATGTACTACAAAGGTGACTGTTCACACAAATAATCAGTACTTTAAATTTGTTGATTCAAGTGTCATTAAGGCTGTGTCCGAACCTAGGAATGCACTTATGTATATAGGCACACTCCATTCGGCTCGATACTCGATACATTCCGACAGGCATACTTGTTTGCATCCGTTACAACAACTAGCGAGCTGATAAGATCTGAGCAAGCATTTTGACGAAAAACAAATACTGAAACTGTGCTGGAACGTAGTAGCATATATATTAATTTTCAAACCCATTAGGAGCTGTAGCTGAAAAGAGTATGATAATGAAAGTGTTGCTATTAATCAATCATAGACATTTTGACGCGGTAAACACAGTTATCAATAATGTATTTTTAAAACTAATAAAAATTAGAGGTAAATGTTATTTTAACACTAATAACTATACAAATTTTAATTCATTTTTGATTTTTATATAACTCATTCATGCCTTGTCTTGTAAAAAAATCGCAGTGTTCTGACTGCCTGAATATTAACTATATATTCATTTACACGACCTGTTTATAAAAAAATCACGCATAAAACTGGTTATGTTTATCCTGGCTCTTCTAGATCATTAAAGGTTCTTAAAAACTTTTCTCAGTGGATTTTTTCGAAAGTTAATGCCTCCATGCCACTTTAAAGCACAATAAATATTAGGAATAACAATTATGATCTACATATAAATCGCTTTTTAAAATAGTAGCCTATGGGCTGCGAGGGCGCGAGACGTATACACATTCGTTTCCCCATGTACGTGCGAATGTCATTTCCCGAGACATGTAAGACATTTACGTACTTAGACGAATGTGATCGCTGTATGAGTGAGCATATCATTAAGCAGAAAAACGTATGCATACTGCGGGAAAAGTGCGAGTCATGTGGAACTGCAGACGTTGTCAACAACCAACATGCACTGCCAACAAGTACAGTGGAAAACGAAGAAGTTACAACTAGTGGGCTCCAAGACTGCTGGTGGCGCTGTGAAAAATTAACGGAAATAGAAATATTTTACAGATGATGAATTGACGACATCTGCAAAGCAAAAGCGTAAAAATTTTGCTGGATATAATGACAACTTGAAGTTGGAGCAGAATAGACATGGATTCAAAACCAGTACTCTGGCCCAGAGTATCTCACAACCTACACATCACAGAACAACAATACAGCATGTAGTGTGTATAAGCATAATGGTAAATGGTTACTCGGACCCAAGGAAATTAAGTTTTTACCTATAGAAATTATACGTGAACAATTACGTAACCCACGGGAGTCGAGGACAATATTAGTGTTTATTTTGCGTGAAACCTAAAAAATGTATTGAAGAAGATTTAGAAGAATACAAGAAGCTACTCGAACTCGTTCATTACGACGAGTCTGAGCACAGTATTGATGAAGGTGACGAATGTAGTGGCTTGGCATATGTCCTGATAGTTATGAAGAATGTGATTACAATGGTGTTCCTGTCTTTAATTATTATGATGATGGAGATTAAATGAACATACACGCAGAACTGTATCGTGAACCTTCTGCGAAGAAACTCGTTATTCTAGCTACTTACTTTTTGAAGAACCCAACGACTTGGTTGATAGACTCAGACATTTGATTGACCTGCAAAAATGCAGACATCTCTCACATGTTGTTGAGGTATCTTCAATCAGCAATGAACTGAAGGATCAGGGTTATATCATATGAGACTGTTGGCTACTATCCATGATTTGCAAACAACACGGAAATGACAAAATAGAATTTATGAAAAAATTTGAAAGATAGGATGTATATAATAAGTAAATTAATGAAATTGATGTATACATAGTAATGCGTGTTTAATTACTTATATCGTCCGTTCTGCTTCAGTGGTGTATACAATTGATTTAGAGAGTCTGTTTTAAATATAATATATGCCAGTATATGCATGAGGAGGGCTATGGCAGGATCTGAAGTATTATGTCATATTCGAGTCGATTGAAATCGGCTGAGTTCTATATGACGAAAGAGTGAACTAACAAATGTTTTTGATGTAAGTTTTTAGGTCAGTTATTCGCGTGGGAATAAAGGTGCATACAGGTTCGGTGTGGTTATGTAACAAAGCTTGGGCTTGGTATCGACCGGTATGAGAAGCTCGGTAATGATTTTGTCTTTATAAGTCTCTAAAATTTATATTAGTATCAATACTTTCAATATTGCTCAATAATTAAACTTTCTTTGCATGACACTTTTGTGTGAATACCAGTTTTGATATACTTATGACTTAATGGTTATTTTAAGAAATAAAGGTTTTTTACATACATAAATTTTATTAACATTTTTACAAAAAAGAACTTAATACATCAGTTAAAATTTGTTTCAATACTTTTCGTACAAATGTAGTCAACATTTCAGAAACTATTAATGTTTCGAAGGGAACGACATCATCCTATGTGTGGATAAACATGGAAGGCTCACAGGCTGGAACTGCTGCTGGTAGAGTCATCGGAGAGTGAGTCACTGCTAGTACAACTCCTGCTGGAGTACATAAGCTGTGGTTATTGGTTCATGGTGCATGAACGAACATATCTGCATTATTTACATATACCAATTTGAATTGATATGAATGATTTTGGGGAAAATCTTGCTTCTCGAAGCAGTTTTTGCTTTTATACGGAGCACAAAATTGATGCACACGGTGTATCCATTGTCGGTAAACGATTAAGTATGTTTTTCTTAATAATTCTATAACGTTGTTTACCATCACATGATTCTCTGTACTTGACGTCCTTGGAGTCCCCGGGCATCGCACAAGATGGTGCTAGCTTCGGAGCACAGAGATGAACGGCGCTATTACTATTTTCACACATGAAGCTGGATACTGCCCTGGAGGCTTCGTGTGGCGAAAATTCATTCCACTGTAGACGGAAATGTACGTTCTTACTACCCGTTTCAAAGTATATCGAGCTGTAAATATCACCACATTCTTATGTAAAAGTAATACCATACTGCACACAATGTAAGGCTTCACACACGTAGTCGTAGCAAGTGCTGGGGTTGTACGTTATGCATGGCGCCGACTCGGTGCTAGCAGTACCAGGCAACGGAACCACTACTTCATCTTCCTCGCAGTCTTCAGAAAATGGTTCGTCGCCGTACATGGTGGCTGGGCTGGCTGACTGCTGGACTCGTTGACTGCTGCTGACTGCAGACTAGGCAGAAGAAAACTGGTTGCTGACTGGTGCACACTTGGATGATATCATGGAGGATAATGGATGACTCAGTACGAATGCAGCGTACACATCGCAGGTATGTGGGGTGCACATAGTCTCCCAAGTTGTTCTGCCGTGGTTCAAAATGGTGGTGTGACGTTCTCCATCCCAATGCCTGGACCACCAAGTAATCTTGTAGATGTCTGGTCTTCTAAGTTAATATACAATTGTGCTATGTCCCCAAACTTGAAGTAAGCATTCTTCTTTTGCTTGACTTATCAGCTCACTGGCAGTGCAGGGGAGCTGCGAGTCTGACCAGGGGTGGTACGCTGGCAGGTAATAAAGCACCATGGTACTGGAACTAAGCTGAAAAAAACCATCATCTTCATTCATGCTGACCCAATGCTCAAATCCCTTGTAGACTTGTATGTGCTCCGGGAGTCCGGCTGGAATGAAATGAAAGCGGCGGTAGCCCACGGTAATATCGGAGTAAATGGCTACATCTTCAGGTTGGAACTGCACAGACATGATGTGATGGAGGTAAGTTCACAACTAATACTACGAGCCTTCTCCTCCACTTTTATATCAGCTTCCCCCTCTCCACTGTCTTCCCCCACTCCGCCACCATTCTGGATGGGCTAGAACTTGCTCGTGAAGCCTTGTTGACTGATTCTCTTTTCCATCTTTAGTTAACTCCAGTTACCTGATATCAAGCAGGTGCACAGATGCGAAAATGTTAACACAGCTCTCCCCATGCATGCTGACTTAAGCTATCTGACACCATGTATATTGTGAAAACGATGTGTAAGCACACACATATATATATATATGCAGACTCCAGTTACCTCACACCATGCAGACGCAGGCCTGTGAAAATGCTAACGCTAATCTTGCCATGCAAGCACAGCTTATATATATTTTTTAACTTTTGCCAAGGTCAATCGCCCTGCCTGTCCACACATGCTCGCAAACTCAACTCCAGAAACCAAAATGGTATACATATTTTATTCAGACGGTAATTTTTTTTATTATTTTATTCCATATAAATTAGTTTATTTTCTGTTTACAAAAACAAATTGTTTACTAGGTTTTTTCACCACTACACTGCACATTACCTTTTTTCCTGAATTTATCAGGTAAATGATAAACAATAAAAAAGAGGTTAAATTGTTTTGAAATTTTACACATATTTTATTCATAAGACTCTTTTATTATGCTTCACATGCATGTTAACCAATATTATTTTACATTGACAGGCATAAAAAGCTGGTTTAATTTCTCTTTTTTCTGCATTTATGTTACGACATATTTTTGCACTATTCATACATAGACAAGTAAGATCATTTTTAAGAAACAAAGATTTTTTATTGAAAATTCTTTGCTATTTTTGTTTACATACACCGACACCACATTGTGACTAAAAATATAATTCGCAAATATACATTTGTTCACGCTATATTGCTCTGTTCGAAACACTGTTTCTTCATATTGATTGTTATTATACACTGTCCTTCCCCATCTGCATGTGGCGAGCTTGTCTTTGCCTCGCACGGCAGGCTGCAACAAGTCGTGGTCCGCTCGACGAACGGAACTGTGTCAGCTCCTTCGTCCGGTAGGAGTCCATGCATCTCGCAATCGCATTCTTCACTGAAGCGAAGCACAGTTTCCTGCTCCCCTCGTCTTATTTCGTAGTCCCTATGCTGGATGCCTTCTTTAATGGAGATTGTTTCACACTTGTTCAGCTCCAACTGTTCGTCGGTGCTGCGTGATGGGGTTACGTCCGTCCTCATGTTGTACACTGTGCAGGTTTCACCATCGCAATGGATTATGTCCATAAAATAAACTTTTGACTTGCCTTCGGCGTTCATGATGCTCGGGTTGTATGCAGGCACCAGGATGTAGTAGAGGCGGGAATGATTCACACCATCACACCATTTTTCACATCATCCTCATACCATGGGTCGCCTAGCCAGTACTCCACTCGCCGGAACCCGGAGATGATGTTGGGATAACACTTCTCCATACCTGACTCGAAGGAGCTGGTGTACATCACCTCGTGCATCGAAGATCGTGGTGGTGTGATGGGAGTAGCTGTGGGGCGTCAAGCAACTGCTGCTAGTGGTGATAGTGGCCTGCGTGGAGCCCTCATGTGCTGGAAGTCAATCGTCTAATGTCGTCATGGCGAAGGTGGAGCTGGGCCGGAGACCTGATGTGATCAGCTGCATGAGGTCGACTGTCGCTTGGTTTGCAGAGCCGTTCATGTTTTTCACTGTGCGGACCCTTCGTCGATGGAGGAGGTGGTGCCGGTTGTGGCTGCTGCTTTGCGACGTAGCGCCTTGCACCAACTGCGGGGATGAGGAGTGTCCGGAACAGAAGTGGTGCAGCCTTCGAAGCACTCCTTGCAGGTCAGGCAGTCGCGAATATATTCTTCTTGCTGCTGGTAGGCTGGAAGTCTCTTGTACATGTACCGAACTTCGTGGAATGCGTATGTTAGCAGGAACTCTTTCAGTAGAAATACCAGTTCGTTATCTGAATCTAGGGCCTCTAGTGACCGTAGCCTCCCATATGCGATGATCGCCGAAATTATTTTCTGCCCACTGGGACATCATGCAAACATATGGTGCTTGGCGATGTGAAAATTTCAGACAAGAAATAAACTGTATACTTAAAGGCGAGCAAGTGACGAAGACGGCAATCTTTGTTTGCATGTATTGATGAAATATTTAAAGTTACGAGAGCCAATCAGACATGCAGTCCTTTCGCGATGGGAGCAAGACCGACAACGGACGTGTGTGCTGTACGTGTGTGTATGTAAGTCTGTACGTGAATTTTGCGTACTGATGCCGTGAGCGTATAGCATATTTAAAACCTATTTCTCGGGAGGAGTCACGCAGATCCTGGCTGTTGCAAAAACTAATAATCATAATATGGTGTAAAACGTATTTCTCGAAGAATCGTCGGCGTCGCACACAGCCTGGCTGTAGCGAAATATTAATAATCATATTACTTTGCATATTTTCCGAAACTCGCATCGGTATTTGCATAGCAAAATGAAAAAATACTATTACTTTAAATATATAATTTCCGTCGCTCATGCCAAGCTGGAAATAAAAACCTATTTCTCTCTCGGCGAGTCGGGCGGCTCGCGTCATGGCAGGGGCCTGGAGCTGTAACGGAAACACTTATTATTTAAACAAGTTTTTTGAATTACTTTTCCGTATTATGTGTTGTCGCAATTGTACGAAACCGCCATTTCTCTCTCGAGGACGGTATCCAGGGGTTAGTGGCTATAACAGAATGCCCGTCTGTGTGGTTATGCTATGCAGATGGTAAGTGGGAGTACAATGCTGCATCAAGTATGTGCATGATTTCTTTTGCGTACTGACTGAACGTATGGCACATTTTCTTTCTCGCATACACACAATTTCAGCTATTTTCTCTCGATTAGACGTGGGCTATAACAGTATATGAACGATTATTATNATTCTCGCATACACACAATTTCAGCTATTTTCTCTCGATTAGACGTGGGCTATAACAGTATATGAACGATTATTATTGAACGGAATATAAAAGATTATTCAAACATGTTATTTTTTAATACTTCTCGCATTACTCAAGCCTATATGTGTGTTGTCGTATTTTTGTGAAACCGTCATTTTGTCGAGGACACAGCCAGGGCCTGGGACTGTTAACGGAATATTAAAGATGTGAAGTATATCATCTCGTAGGAAGGACTTAAATGTTAATTGGTTTTGGGAAGACACTGAGATAACCCTCCCTGCTTAGAATGCAAGTGCGTGACGTTTTACATGCGCTCTATCCGTTGCGTCACCGCCGCACCCTGGGAATGCAAGAGCGTGAAGTTTAACATGCGCTCTATGTTTTGCGTCACCGCAACACCCCAATGTAATGCAAGAGCGTGAACTTTAAATTGCGCTCTATCCATTGCATCACTGCGGCACCCGACTGGAATGCAAGAGCGTGAAGTTTAACATGCGCTCTATACGTTGCATTACCGCGGCACTTGTCGATTTTGAAATTGGGAAAACTCTGAGATAACCCTCCTGGCTTGGCATGCAAGAATGTGATGTAATAATAATAATACTGCTTTAAATATATTTTCCTAAAATACCTCTATCCCTCATTGTCCAAAAACAGAGTCACAAGCCACATTGCAGAGATCTTGAAAAAAATTTAATAAAATTAAAATTTTGGGAAATTGCGTAAATTTTTAGGGAAAAAGGGAAATTTTGACTTTTTTTGGGGAATAAAGGGATATTTCGAGGGAAAAACGGGGAAAAACACGTCATATAATGACGTTTTCGTAACCAGGTTTGAGGTGTCCGTGTGTTTGTGTCACGAAGCTGTCTTTAAACAGCTCATTTCTAACCACTCGGGACCATGTGACGGCAGCTGGGGATACGCCTGTGTCCAACAGTACCATATCCAGGCGGTTAGCAGAGTGGGATCTGTCGTCGCGGTGTACCTTACAATGTTTACCATCACATCTTGAGCATCGCCGAGCACGCGTGACCGTCTGCCGGGTACGGGCAGTACGGAAACTTGCGGATTGGTGACAAATGGTGTTCAAAGACGAATTACGGTTTTGTCTGGATACAGACGACCACTGAATTCCGAGTCTGGAGACGTCCTGGCCAGTGTTGTAATCCACGCTTTATAGTGGCACACCGCTCTCATGAGAGGGGTCGTGGTGTTGTTTCCCATTTTCTACAATTTCCACACCTCACTGGTTGTGATTGAAGGAACACTGACGACCCCACGAAACGTACAGGGAATTCTGCAGCCATGTGGAATCTACTTTCTGGTGCAACTTGACAACCGCATTTTCTAGCAGGATAATGCCTGGCCTCACACAGCTTGGGTATCTCTGGCCTGTTTTTTTTAATGTCAACATGCTTCCTTGGCCATCAAGGTCCCCAGACCTCTCACCCATTGAGAACGTTTCGGACCAGACTGGACGGCAATTTCGGCCAGCGACAACTACGGTGGATTTGGAGGGCCAGTTGCGCCAATATGTCAGCAGTGGCAGGGTCTTTCTAAGGAGAACATCCTATGTCGGCATTCTTCTATGCCCGATCGTATAGCCGCCTGTCTCCATGCTACGGGTTGTCCAATACCATACTCAGTGACTCCTACAAGTGTTGGTCTCCTGCAATACATGCTTGAGAATACTTGGCTCCCACATATGCGAATCGGGTTCGATTCTCGGCGAAGTCGCTCCCGGATTTTTGCATGTAGGAATTGTGCTAGACAATGCCGCTGGCCGGCACTTTATCGGGGATCTCCCACATCCCACGCCCATATATTCCGACGCTGCTCCATACTCACCTCTCTTCACCCTCATCGGCTCTCAAGACCTTGTTGTTAAGAGCCTCCCAAATCATTCCACTTCCACAGAAACTGGTTAATGTGCAATGCATATTCTATTTAATTTATTGTTCTTAATGGTAGGAAATCACGCTATATTCTTCCGTTATTAAAGAACTAACGAAAACCTCAGGAGATTTTTGAATAATGAGCTAAACATTTTGCTGGGAAATTAAAAAAATTTCGCAAACAACAATAAAAGTCATGTAGCTGCAATAAAAACTAAGTGGTTCAACAAGATAAACCCGATGTTTGTACGGCGCCTGGTTCATCCTATACGGAATTAAGCCTCTAAGCCGTAAAACTACCGTGGGCCAGATGAGAAATTCTGACAGCTCGAAGCCAGCATTGCTGACAACAATTTTCAGCAGGCCGGAATTACCTGCCGATCGTAAAAGATTTGGAAAAAGTCGTGTTTACATTCTGTTGTACGGGGAATGTTTACCAACAGATCGCGGGCGCCACAGGTATTGGCGACATNATAATGAGCTAAACATTTTGCTGGGAAATTAAAAAAATTTCGCAAACAACAATAAAAGTCATGTAGCTGCAATAAACACTAAGTGGTTCAACAAGATAAACCCGATGTTTGTACGGCGCCTGGTTCATCCTATACGGAATTAAGCCTCTAAGCCGTAAAACTACCGTGGGCCAGATGAGAATTTCTGACAGCTCGAAGCCAGCATTGCTGACAACAATTTTCAGCAGGCCGGAATTACCTGCCGATCGTAAAAGATTTGGAAAAGTCGTGTTTACATTCTGTTGTACGGGGAATGTTTACCAACAGATCGCGGGCGCCACAGGTATTGGCGACATGNAAAAGTCGTGTTTACATTCTGTTGTACGGGGAATGTTTACCAACAGATCGCGGGCGCCACAGGTATTGGCGACATGTCACGGTAACATGCGTTGTGTATGCTTCGTGCAGGCGTTTGACGAGATTCTAATTACAAGCGACAATTAATTTTATTTTTGCTTTAGTACAGGATTACGATATGTATACCAATTTTGCAGAAAAATGAGAATGAAATTTTCTCCAAAACACGAGGTAAATTACGGATACACTGCCTTCTCAAGAACGGAACTTTCCACAATTTTACATAACTTTCCGTGAACCCACGGAACCTTTTCGTAACTTTACTTGTTAATTTTTCTGTATATTCTGTTTATGATAATAAATTGCAAAATTTTTTTTTTTTTTTTTTTTTTTGTCTTCCCTTTTGTTATGCAAATGTTTGGTAAATAGAAAATTAAATAAATTTAAACAACTTGGGATATTACACTGAAGAGCCAAAAAAACTGGTATAGGCGTGCGTATGCAAATAACAGAGGTATAGAACCAATCAAAGTAACGCGATGCGGTCGGCAGCTAGATCGGTTACTGCTGCTACAATGGCAGGTTTCAAGATTCAAGTGAGTTTGAACGTTGTGTTATAGTCGGCGCACGAGAGATGGGACATTGCATCTCCGAGGTAGCGATAAAATTTGGATGTTCGCATACAACCATTTCACGAGTGTACCGTTAATATCGGGAATCCGGTAAAACATCAGTAGAAGCTGTAGCGACGCCGGCCTTTAAGATCGCGAAAGAACGGGACAAACGACGACTGACTAGAATCATTAAACGTGACAGACGTGCAACCCTTTCTCAAATTGGCGCNGGGGGCTAAACGATATTAGGCAGGTGTACCAGTTTTTTTGGTTCTTCAGTGTATATGCTGGAGCGTGGTAAGGGCAGGTATTGAAAGTTTCCGATTCCACGACAGTAGATATAAAAAGAGAGTTCTGACACAGGTATTAGGATTCAGGATTTGCCCCCCACTCCGGTTGTCGAGGTGGCCGGTGGCCTCGGACGGCCATGTTATCGACAAAATTGCCTGTTGCACGCCAAAAAATACTTCCGAAATGAACTATTTTATCAAAAAATTACTTTTTGTTACCAAAAAAATGAAAAAAAAATTCATAAATAAGGAAGCGGATTTAAAACTCCTTGAAGGAAGAGCCAAAAAATCTTCAGTCGAGCAAGAAGATTACAGGTTCTTCGCGGAATGAGCCACTTAATCCTCAGAGCAGGAGGGGAGGATTCGAGAAGGCCCAGCGGACCAGGGAGGATAAGCAGAACCAGCCCCTTTCCGCACTTACTCCCCTTCACTACATCAAGCACCCCTCTTCATCATCACCACACACACTCCCCTTCCCCACTCGGGGAAATTACTATAAAAAAAGCAAAATATGTATAAAAATTCTAAAAAATCGAGAAATTAAAAATGTTTACCTCACACTCATCCCACTACCCTCACATCTCCCCATAACCCCCTGGAAATCATAAAAAAATCAAGAAAAATGGAAAAAATAAAAAAATATATAAATATCGACATACACTAATTAAAGAATAGGAACATTTATGTCACTGACTCAGACACCCGTGCGGGATGCTGGAGACCTTGATCTCAACAACCTTGAAAACAAATAATTTTAAAACAATGGTAAAAATGTGAAAAATCGTAAAAATCGACGAACATATTATGTTACTGACTCCGACCCCATATTGAATGTTGGCGACCCTAACCTTGGCCCCATTGACCTTCAATGTAAAGAATCGAGAAAAAAATGGTAAACATTGAAGAAAATGTTGCAAAAATCGACGAACATAATACTGACTCCGATCAACATGTTGAATGTTGGCGATAATAAACTTAACCCAAATGACTATGAACTCGGGATATCAAGAAACAATTGCAAAAATTTTTTTAAATGTCAAAGAATTTCGTGGGAAAAATTACATACTTAGAGCAAAAAACCATATTGGATATGTGTGACCCTAAAAGCTCGATTCTCATAAAGACGGCAGAGCACAGCCACTCCCTAGCACGACAGCCAGCAGACGACTAACCCCCTACCGCTATATTTAATTAGCTATATAGCCGATCAATCTTACTACACACCTAGCGAAATTTTGACTTTATGTAAGAGACATATCCCCACACCTCCCACCAACACACCTCTCATCGCTCCACCTCACTCGACCTTTACATAATAGCTCAGACCCCCATCAGCATCAACACTTGCCACCATTACACCATACCCCCCCCCACTCACCCAAATAAAAACTCATCATAGCTCGCCCACTTACAATTCACTCTCGCCATCAACCAACCATACGAATCTCCACCACGCCTACTGTTCAACTCTCAATCGGTTACTGAAGAGACTGACTCCAGCCGAAAATTGCACCTGCCAAGACAAATTCCTTTATAAATTACTGGAGCAGTGGGCATGATCAACCGACCCTACCACCCACCAATAACAACAGTAGATGACAACCAATCTCGAAAAAGTCGCCTAATACGAATATCGGGGCTATTGTCTACGCACAAATACTTTGCAAAATCATCGCAAAACTTTGTAAATCTTAACAAAATATTTCAGCCAGAGCAGGCCATAACAAAGGGCCATGCCAAATGACAAGGCCAACTAACCAGTTGCAAAAATTCCTAACAAATATTCCCCAGTTAATTCGTTTGCGTCAGCAAACTCAGCCGATTTTAATGGAACCGAGTAAGGTACATTACTTCATAACCTACAAGCTCCTCCTCCTGCACGCAATTGCATAAGAATTATCTAAAGCACACTGTCGCAATCGATTGTATACACTACTGAATTAATAAGTCTTGGAGAGAAGCAGAATGGACTGAATAAAAATTAAACTAATATTATTGTGCATACATATATTTAATTTATGTACTTGTNGGGCCATGCCAAATGACAAGGCCAACTAACCAGTTGCAAAAATTCCTAACAAATATTCCCCAGTTAATTCGTTTGCCTCAGCAAACTCAGCCGATTTTAATGGAACCGAGTAAGGTTCATTACTTCAAAACCTACAAGCTCCTCCTCCTGCACGCACTTGCATAAGAATGATCTAAAGCACACTGTCGCAATCGATTGTATACACTACTGAATTAATAAGTCTTTGAGAGAAGCAGAATGGACTGAATAAAAATTAAACTAATATTATTGTGCATACATATATTTAATTTATGTACTTGTNTGAGAGAAGCAGAATGGACTGAATAAAAATTAAACTAATATTATTGTGCATACATATATTTAATTTATGTACTTGTTATGTATACATTTTATATTTCGAATTATTTCATACAGTAGAATTTACATTTCCCAGATGTTTGCATATCATGGATAGTAGCCAACAGTCTCATCTGACGTAACACCACTCCTTCAGTTCAAAAATGTTTGAAGATATCTCGCTAATGTGCGAGAAATCTCCAACTTTTTGGAAAGCGATCAAATTTCTGAGTATATTAACAAGTTCATTCAGGTCTTTGGGAAACAGGTAGTCAGTATTCTCAGTGTTTTCTGTCTTCTTCATGTCGCTTGTTGCAGCAAATGTGGTAGAGGGGTGTGTCAGTGCATCGAGGAATTCGCCATCATCTTCAGCTCCATCACTGGCTTTATAGTCATTATCATCAATTATGTCTTCACGATCGTCTTTAACTCCTGTTTCAATCTTAATATCATGTTTACTATTCTTTGTAAGTGTCGCATGTTCATTATCAGTATCTAGAGACGAAGGCCGTTTAATTTGAAGCCTGTCGACTTCACACGGAAGTCTTGGAAGTGTACATTCTACAAAAACCGACTCTACTGCACTAATTCCATATTTTTGCATTAAATGTCTTATAATTATCAATTGACGAATCAGTACCCACCAATGCAGCATGGAGTATTGGCGACATCACTTGCTGCTGGTCTCCAGTAGACGAACCCTAGCAGATCTCGATGTGTTCCTTCAATGTATCGCTTTGCCTAAATTGCATGGTACCAATGTCATAATGCTTCGTAGCGCGAAAATAACTCTTCATACAGGCGGTTCTCTCATGTCGCCGAGCATGGCAGCCTTTGCTGAAGATATTTCCACAGTAGTAACACTGTTTTCAATGCAATTTTCCAGCAGTAGGAGAAGGTACACCCATGCAGGTAAACTCTATAGTAGACTTCGTAAATCGTTGGCTTGCATCATATACATGAAGAGACTGAAGTTATTTCTATAGTAACAACTTGTGTATATACTTTGCGTAGCTAATTCTCTATATATAAACTTACTAACATATTTCGTCAGTGAGATTTAAGCATTTTTATGCGTCCGTTCAACCATACATTTTATTTAATTCCTTGGTCACAGTGCAATGCAGTTACATCTTCAACAGTTTCTTCCAGACAAGATCTTTTCTCAGCTTGAACTCATGCTCCGCAAAAGACCCATCCTGATTATCAAATGACCCCTAAATGAAACCTTCTGCTNACCCATCCTGATTATCAAATGACCCCTAAATGAAACCTTCTGCTTCGCAAATAACCCGTAAGTGACCACTAAATAACTCTAAATACCCCTCCTGCTCTGCAAATTACCCCTCATGCCGTTCAAATAACCCCTAAATGACCCCCTATGCTCTGCAAATGACCCCTAATGCTCCGCAAATGACACCTTAAACTCTGTAAATGACCCTTCCTGCTCCACTAGTGACTCCTCCTGCATCGCAAATGACCCCTCACGCTCTGCAACTTACCCGTCACGCTCCGCAACTGACCTCTCACACAATCCAGGCTTCGCATATTCATGTAGTGGTTTGCTGTTTTTTTAATGTTGTAATTCTCTGTAGTCATGTAGAAGGAAATTAGTAATTGCCTATTTGCCAAGTGGATTGATCCCACTTGTTATCAGCTTTAGATGATTGACTGAAGCCAGGTTACAACCCGAACCCTTGGAATCCATTTATTCTTCTACTTGGTAAAACGTATTTACAATATAGTCAACAGTGCTTTCTATTGCGTCTACGTTATACACACAGCTAGATTCGAGGTACCGAAGGCTCTAGTTTATACAATATTCGTCATCATGGAGCTCTGGTTTCATATAGCTACAGTCCAGCCACACAACGTATTTTACACTGCCATATTTTTTCACTTTTTAGATAAGCTGGTTTATCAAATTAGGGTTTATACTTGACAGGAACGAGCGAATNCACTGCCATATTTTTTCACTTTTTAGATAAGCTGGTTTATCAAATTAGGGTTTATACTTGACAGGAACGAGCGAATATCTTTCCATGAAATTGACATATTCGATAAAACATAATGTTTAAGAAGACCTCTGAATGCAGATCGCTTCAGGAAAATATCATTAACATTAGGCTTTGGTTCGGAGAGTACTGATGAAGGATGTGTTGTACAATCAAGTGAAGTTCATACAGGTCGTGGCTCCATGTTCGTTGATGTNTGGAGAGTACTGATGAAGGATGTGTTGTACAATCAAGTGAAGTTCATACAGGTCGTGGCTCCATGTTCGTTGATGTTAAAGGAAGGCTTTTGTACACACAATTCATCTTCGTTGTATGATGAGAAAGACCTTCCAAATTGATGGTTTCAGAACATTAAATGCCATTTTTGTATATGAAATAGATTCTTTTTACAGTAAAGAACCCGGCTTCTGCTCACAGAAAACATTTTCCATACATTTTAAATGTAAATATGGGGGAGCACTCTGAGAAAACCCACATACTCGTTCGATCCAGAAGAACACATACAGATACCTATATAACAAAATAAAATATTTTATTTTAATATGCTTATATGCCCACATATACATAAAAATGAATTTTTATACCACAAAAAACACGTGGTTCAGGGCAACGCCTCCATCTTCAGCTTCGTCGGAGAGTGCTTCCACATTTTTTACATTTAAAATGTACTATAGGATGACTTCTGTGAGAAGAAGGCGGGTTCTTTTTATGGTAAAAAGAATGTATGTTATATACAAAAATGTCAGTTGATGTTCTGAAACCATCAATTTGGAAGGTCTCTATCGTCATACAACGAAGATGAATAGTGAATACAAAGGCCTGCCTTTGGCATCAACAAACATGGAGCCGCGACCTGCATCAACATCAATTGATTGTACAACACAACCTACATCAGTGCTCTGCGAGCCGAAGCGAAACGTTAGTGACATTTTCTTGTAGCGATCTACATTCAGAGGTCTTCTTAAATAATGTGTTTCATTGAATATGTCAATTACATCTAAAGCTTCTTGCTCGTTCCTGTCAAGTATGAAAGATAATATCATAAAACAACTTGTCGATGAGGTGGAAAAATATGGCAGTGTAAAATATAATATCTTGCTGTACTGTAGCTATANATCATAAAACAACTTGTCGATGAGGTGGAAAAATATGGCAGTGTAAAATATAATATCTTGCTGTACTGTAGCTATACGAAACCAGAGCTCCACGATAGCGAATATTGGCCTTGAGTATTCAATGTATCTCGAATGTAGCTGTGTGTATAATGTAGAAGCAATAAAAAGCACTCTTGACGATAGTATACATAAGTTATACCAATAGGAAGAACAAATGAATTCCAAGGGTTCGGGTTTGACCCTGGCTTCAGTAAATCATGTAGAGCTGATAACAAGTGGGCTCAGTCCACTTGGAAAATAGGCACTTGCTGATGATTTAAATCTACCTGACAACAGAGAATCACAACATTAAAAACCAGCAAACCACTTCATGAATGCGAAGCATGGATTGTGTGAGGGTTTAGTTGNATCATAAAACAACTTGTCGATGAGGTGGAAAAATATGGCAGTGTAAAATATAATATCTTGCTGTACTGTAGCTATATGAAACCAGAGCTCCACGATAGCGAATATTGGCCTTGAGTATTCAATGTATCTCGAATGTAGCTGTGTGTATGATGTAAAGCAATAAAAAGCACTCTTGACGATAGTATACATAAGTTATACCAAGAGGAAGAACAAATGAATTCCAAGGGTTCGGGTTTGACCCTGGCTTCAGTAAATCATGTATAGCTGATAACAAGTGGGCTCAGTCCACTTGGAAAATAGGCACTTGCTGATGATTTAAATCTACCGGACTACAGAGAATCACAACATTAAAAACCAGCAAACCACTTCATGAATGCGAAGCATGGATTGTGTGAGGGTTTAGTTGCGTAGCATGATGGGTCATTTGCTGAGCAGGAGGGGTCATTTATGGTGCAGGAGGGGTCATTTGCTGAGCAGGAGGGGTAATTTATGGTGCAGGAGGTGTCATTTGCTGAGCAGGAGGGGTAATTTATGGTGCAGGAGGTGTCATTTGCTGAGCAGGAGGGGTAATTTATGGTGAAGGAGGTGTCATTTGCTGAGCAGGAGGGGTAATTTAGGGTCATTTAAGTGTTTTTAGGGGTCATTTGTGGAGCAGGAGTGGTTATTTAGAGGTCATTTGTGGAGCAATATGGGGCATTTGTGGAGTATGAGTTCTAGCTGAGCGAAGAACTTGTCTGAAATAAATTGTTGAAAACTAAGCGGCATGTTAATGTGATCAAGGAAATAGGTAAAATGTCTGTTTGAAAGGATGTATATAAATAATTAAATCTCCTCGGTGAAATACGATAGTAAGGCTATATATAGAACAGTAGCTAGGCAAAGTAGATACACAAGTTGCTACTGTAGAAAGAATTGAAATCTCAGTCTACTTCTGTGGATGAACCTTCTCCCACTGCTGGAAAAATACATGGAAAACAGTGTTGTTACTGTGGAAAGATCTTCAACAAAAGCTGCCACGCTCGGCGACATGGGAGAAATGCCTGTACGAAGAGTCCTTTTCACGCAATGAAGCATTACGACATTAGTACCATGCAGTTTATGCAAGGCGACACATCGAGATCTGGAAGGGTTCTTCTACTAGTGGCCAGCAGCAAGTGATATCGCCAATACCCCATGCTGACGGAATGAGTGCAGTAGAGTCGGTTTGTGTAGAATGTACACTTGCATGTGAAGTCAGCGAACTTCAAAATAAATTGTAACTATGAAGACAGCGATGGAGCTGAAGACGATGGTGAATTTCTCGACGAACTGACACATCCATCTCTACCATATTTGCTGCAACGAGCGACATGAAGAGAGCAGAAGACGCTAAGAATACTGGCTACCTATTTCGCGAAGACACGNCATATTTGCTGCAACGAGCGACATGAAGAGAGCAGAAGACGCTAAGAATACTGGCTACCTATTTCGCGAAGACACGAGTGAACTTGTTGATAGACTCAGACATTTGATCGTTTTCCAACAATTTGGAGATTTCTCGCACATTAACGAGATATCTTCAATAATTTGTGAACTGAATGATCGGTGTTATATCATATGCGACTGTTGGCTACTATCCATGATCAGTAAACGTCTGGGTAATGTAAAGATCGACTGTATGAAATAATTAGATATGTATATAATTTATATAAAGTAAATACATAAAATTTATGTATAAATATTAATGTAAGCTTAACTTTTATTCAGTCCGTTCTGCTTCTCTTGAAGTCTTATTAATTCAGTGGTATATACAATCGATTGCGTGAGTCTGTTTTTCGAGATTGGTAGTAATCGACTGTTGGTATAGGAGGATGGTATGGTCGGTTGGTCGTGTCCACTGCTCTAGCCATTTGTGCAGGAAATGATCTTGGCAGGAGCCAGTCTCAGCTGGAGTCAGTCTCTTCAGGAACCGATTGAGAATTGGACAGTAAGGGTTGTGGTGATTCGTGTTGTAGGTTGATGGCGAGCATGGATAGTGAGTGGGCGAGCTATGAAGAGTTTAGGTGAGGGTGGTAAGGGTGAAGAGGGGGTGTCGGTGGCAAACATGGATGTTGAAGAGGGGCTGTGCTGTGTTAACTAAAGGGCGAGAGAAATGGAGTGACGAAATGTTTGTTGGTGGGAGCTGTGGGGGTATGTGTGCTACATAAAGTCATTATTAAGGGGGGTCGTAAGAGTGATCGGTTATATAGCTAATTAAATAAAGAGGTAGGGGTTTAGTCGTCTGCTTNATATAGCTAATTAAATAAAGAGGTAGGGGTTTAGTCGTCTGCTTATCGTTGTACCAGGGTGTGGCTGTGCTTTGCCATCTTTACGAGAATAGAAATTTTAGGGTCACACACATCCAACATGGTATTTTGCTTTAGGTACGTAGTTTTTCCCTTAATGTTCTTTTACATTTTTGTAATTTTTAGTGATAGTTTTTATTTTCCGAGTTAAAGGTCATTTGAGTAAAGTTTTTGGTCGCCAACACTCAACTTTTTANTTTGTTGGTGGGAGCTGTGGGGGTATGTGTGCTACATAAAGTCATTATTAAGGGGGGTCGTAAGAGTGATCGGTTACATAGCTAATTAAATAAAGAGGTAGGGGTTTAGTCGTCTGCTTATCGTTGTACCAGGGTGTGGCTGTGCTTTGCCATCTTTATGAGAATCGAAATTTTAGGGTCACACACATCCAACATGGTATTTTGCTTTAGGTACGTAGTTTTTCCCTCAATGTTCTTTTACATTTTTGTAATATTTAGTGATAGTTTTTATTTTCCGAGTTAAAGGTCATTTGAGTAAAGTATTTGGTCGCCAACACTCAACTTTTTANATTTAGTGATAGTTTTTATTTTCCGAGTTAAAGGTCATTTGAGTAAAGTATTTGGTCGCCAACACTCAACTTTTTAGTCGGGGTCAGTATTATGTTATTATGTTCGTCGACTTTTCCACTTATTCTTCGATTTTATACAATTTTTTCTCGATTTTTAGAGTTTAAGGTCAATGGGGTCAAGGTTATGGTCGCCAACATTCAACATGGGAGCCGGAGTCAGTAACTTAATATGTTCGTTGATTTTTATGAATTTTTCGAATTTTTTCTTAATTATTTGTGTTTAAGATCATTGAGGTCAAGGTCACTGGCATCCAGCATGGGTGTCTGAATCAGTGACGTTGTATGTTCCTAAACCTTTATTAGTGTCTTTCGATAATTAAAAATTTTTAAAATTTNGGTGTCTGAATCAGTGACGTTGTATGTTCCTAAACCTTTATTAGTGTCTTTCGATAATTAAAAATTTTTAAAATTTCTTTTCAATTTTTTTCGATTTTCGAGGGCGTGTAGTGAGGGTGGTTTTGTAAGTGTGAGGTTATCGTTATAGGTTCCTCGATTTTTAGAACTTTTTTTTGCGAATTTTCTTGTTTTTTATTGGGGGCGGGGGTGAACGTGGAGAGGGTGGTAGGTGATGTTGGCAGGNTTTTTTTTGCGAATTTTCTTGTTTTTTATTGGGGGCGGGGGTGAACGTGGAGAGGGTGGTAGGTGATGTTGGCAGGGCGAGTGTGAGGTAGAAGTTCCTCGATTTAGGAATCAATTTTTTCGATTTTTTATGATTACCATTAGGTAGATGTGGGGAGGGTGTGAGGTGATGGTAATGGGACGAATGTGAGGTTAACATGATATGTTTCTCGATTTTTTTTGGGCACCACAAAATTGTATTTTGGTACCCACAACAGTTTAAATGCTATAACTAAAAAATTAATAATTTTTGTTTCACCATAAATAGTAGGTGATGTAAATTACCACAAAAATGTTGGCACTCCAGCAAAACATTTTTTACAGCGACTACACAGACTCAAGAATACAGAAGAAAATATGGCGTAGAAAGGACATAAAATCGTCTAGATCTGTGCATCTTATTACAGTTTTGATTCTGCTGCANAATATGGCGTAGAAAGGACATAAAATCGTCTAGATCTGTGCATCTTATTACAGTTTTGATTCTGCTGCATTTATTCATAAGAGTTTACATATTATAAAACTGTTAAAATACGTGAATGAAAACGATAAAGTGTCTTCTAAATACGATTAAGTTCTAAAAAATTATTCTAAATTTTTATAGAATGACTTGAGAAATATTACCTTTTCCTGCAAAAACAGCACTTGAAATGTTTCAACACGCCTCAGTCTTACTATGAACGTATGGACAAATTACCTTTGTTTAGATTTGTGCAAGTAAGTTCAACAACACTTTCTCTTGCTATAAACAAGATTGTGAGATATTATTTTACAATGCTGCTTTATACAAACAAATTAGTAGGATCAGTAAAACATTGAAACACTATATCATTATTACAGAGTAAATTTTTAAAATATCATATTTATGCTTTTTGCAAAAAATTGTGCGAACCTCTATTTGCTTGCATAAAATTTCATCAGTACTATATCTATTGTCTACAGCTGACCATAGATTGATAGACACTTTGAATTACGATTTTATTCAATGCAGAAACCATTAAATTTCCACTAAATATAATAAGTGAAATGATAACTTCCTTGTAAATTTTCGTTGCTTTGGGAAATAAGAATATTTCAAGCACTCTCATCTGTTATTTTAGAATATTTTAGAGGACACTAATTTTACTAAATTTAGTAGGCTGGGATATTGTCTTAATTTCGTTTTGGTTAAATTTGTNATATTTTAGAGGACACTAATTTTACTAAATTTAGTAGGCTGGGATATTGTCTTAATTTCGTTTTGGTTAAATTTGTCTGTATGTTCAATTCTGGACTGCGTATTTCATTTGCGTTATACATCACGTCATACATTGTAAGCCAAGCGTTATACNTTGTATGTTCAATTCTGGACTGCGTATTTCATTTGCGTTATACATCACGTCATACATTGTAAGCCAAGCGTTATACATCACGCTTGACTTACAAAATAACATCACATGCATAAAAAATAAGAATATATGAAGTTACGTTTCACGATGGACATCTGACTTGTGCTCTCTATAGCTCAATGAGATAACCTTGTTTTTATTCGTCTCTTACTTCGGCGGTACCTCGTATATACANACTTGTGCTCTCTATAGCTCAATGAGATAACCTTGTTTTTATTCGTCTCTTACTTCGGCGGTACCTCGTATATACAAATCGACCGTGGTGGTTGTTTCTCTTTGTTTCGCTCTGGCCCGCCAACCGGCAGTAGCAAAAAATGGCAGTGTCTCAGCCAGCGGCATTTGCCTGATTGAAAGGGCGACCGTATTTCCTGCCATTTAATGTCCCCGCCCCTCAAATANGTCTCAGCCAGCGGCATTTGCCTGATTGAAAGGGCGACCGTATTTCCTGCCATTTAATGTCCCCGCCCCTCAAATAAAGCGACCGCGCTTTAGTCGACGAAACACTTCCATAAATGAAGAGCTGTGTTGCGCACACGTTGTTGTGGAGTAATGTAGCTGCCCTTTTTCTTTCTGCCTTCTTCCGCGCTGCCGTCGTATCGCTGCGAGAAGGAGCACGCGAGAACTGAATCACCGCTAATGGGAGCAGATTGGAGCTGCCAGTAATAGTTGCCGAGCGTTGGCGGCCACCGTGACTGTAGCCAGCTGCGCGGCTCATTCCGTAGACTAAATGTGAGCTAGACCAATTTTTCGTCTTCTGCGCATGTACACCATCCCAACGGAACTGTCAAAGTCACATGGTCAACCGTGACGAACGTGATTGTTTATATCTTAATTTACAAAGACAATTTTTTTTACATTAATGAAATAATTGTACCGATTTGAATTGATTCAAACTGCGTTAAAAGTTGGCAACAGGAACTGTACAGACATCTCAAAGCACCTGTTTACATAAATCGCGTTCTAACCTCAAATGCTATCCACGTCATCTATGATAGCTGTATTGGCAGAAAAACAGTTCAATGNACATAAATCGCGTTCTAACCTCAAATGCTATCCACGTCATCTATGATAGCTGTATTGGCAGAAAAACAGTTCAATGCTGGAACACGGAGACTGGTTTTGCTCAGCTAGTGTGATCACTCTACCACATATTTAATATACTGGTAATTCATTGGGGTTTGTTTATAGTTCTTAACTAAGTAAACCATTTCACGATTCTTCCGCTGGATTTCTTGGAGGCTACAAATGTATCGGTCCCTGGTATGCTCAATTAGGGTGAAATTACTGGGCAAAACAGTATCCCAAATGATAACAGTACGCGTTATTTATTTTATGCAGGTGGGCTCTTAAGGATGTTGTTAGAAAGAGTAGTCTCGTTGTCCACACATCACGATGGTCGGGGTTCAAATTCCCGACGAAACCATGTTATGATTTTAGAGTGCACTTTCGGTGCAGTCTTGCCCTGTTTCTGTAAAATGAGGAATTATAGCTTTGCTGCAGTTATGATTGCAGAATTTTTTTAACTAACAAAAATAAAATCTTACCATCAAGAACATCTCCACATGTTCCAACCAATCTACGAAACAACCACATTTCATCACCTAATTCAAATTTCACTTTACGTGAATACATAACAGGAACTTGAGCAATATAAATAACAGCAGTCTGATTTATAATACATTCACGAACTGCAGAACTCTTCCAACCTAGAACGTCATTAACATCAATTTCATTAATATAACATATTCTTGGTCCTGGACTGCAATGAGCACGACGGAAAAAACACATTTCTAATAATCCACTATCAGGGTTACTTGTCATGCCCTGCAAACCAAATCTACACAATAAAGATATCAAAACATAACTTTATTGACATTGCATAACTTGTTTAACAGAAACGTCATCCTGTTTAGCAACATCCGTACCAAATCCTCCAATATTCATAAATGTCTTCCTTGGATAATATCTTCTCCTTCTGTAATGTCTTCGTGGCATGTTGAATGACTGTTGCAGGTTGAATCATTGTTGTTGGTCGTTGGTACAGGCGGGAAGAATGCCGGTTTGTTGAACAGATATTTAACATGCCACGAAGACACTAGAGAAGGAGAAGATATTTAGGAATATCGGAGGACTTAGTGTGGATGTTTCCAAACAGGATGACGTTCGTGTTAAAAAAGTTATGCAATATCAATTAAGTTACGTTTTGATTTCTTTATTGTATAGATTTGGTTTGTAGGGCATGACAAGTAACCTTGGCAGTGGATGATTAGAAATGTGTTTTTTTTCGCCGTGCCAATAATAGTCCAGCTCCTTCAATTTATTATATTAATACAATTGATGTTGGTGATGTTATATGGTAGAAGACTTTTGCAGTTCATGAAAATGTTTTAAATCAGACAGCTGTTAGTTACATTGTTCAATCTACTGTCACATGTATTTACGTAAAAAAGTAAAATTTGAATTAGTTGATAAAATGTGGTTGTTTCGTAAATTAATTTTAACTTGTAGAGATGTTCATGTTTTAAGTCATGTACAGCTTTTATACAATGCATAAGTTATAATGCAGTTTGTTTGCAAGAAGATTGCAGGCTTTTGCGGCCATCTTCAGACTTGTTGTCTTGACTTCCGGTCTGGAGACAGTCCTGTTGGAGACCCGGAAGATACCTGCAGTGCGTGCTTGGGTCTCGTTGCGGTGAAACGTCGGCTCAGCCCGGAAGCCAAGACATCCAAATTAAATAATAGTTATTGACAGTTATATCAATATAAATAATTCAAGTTTTGCTTTCCTGGCAAAATAGTTCTGGCAGTTCAGTTGCGTATTTTGGTGGTTCTGAAATTAAATTGTTAGGGTATATGTAAGTATGTTGATTAACCACAATAAGGCATACATTTATCTGTCGCAGTCCAAACAAATATTTGTTTCTTTCATTAAACAAACCCTTTTTTTTTAGTTTGTAATACGGCGTTGTGGAATTTAGTAAATTTTATTTCTATTCTTCGTTATAATTTTTACATCAATTTGATTTGAAGTCTTGGTGGCGTGGTGGTTAGACAACTCGCCTCCCACCAAGTTGAACTGGGTTCGATTCCCGGTGGAGTCAGTCCCCGGATTTTCGAATGTAGGAATCGTGCCGGACGATGCCGCTGGTCGGTTGGTTTTCTCGGGGTTCCCCCATTTCCCCCGCCCTTGAATTCCGACGCTGCTGCATACTCATCTCGCTTCATCCTCATTGGCTCTCAGACCTCGATGTTAAGGATCGCCCAAATCTCTTCACTCACTTACTTCACTCACTTCAATTCGATTTTCTTGTTTATACTTCTCCAGATAATATTGTAGGATATGGCCTACTGATGTTTTGTTTACTCTTACTTCAAAGCAAACTAATATATTATTATTCCTACATTTTCATGCAAAATTGAACCCAAAGGATAGTGGTGTACTTATAGATGAGTACGCAAGGATTGAATCATGATGAGGAGCGCCTGAAAGGGAAACCTCATGCTTGCGATGCAGAGGTAAGTGCAGCTGTGAACAATTCACATTAGCGAGACGTAATGCAAGTGGGCAGCTCACTGCCCTGATAGCCACACTGCTCTTCTTCTACCCAGTGACATCTATGGTGGCCAAGAGTTGTCCTTCATGCTCATACTACTGGAAGATTTTAGAGAAATCAATTATGAACTCTAGAACTAAATGTAAATGTAAAAAATTATAAAACAATTACTTTAAATGTAATGTTATTGATAATTATATAAACCAAAATAATAACAATTCTAAAAAAATAATACATATAATAACACAAAACGGGGAAAAAGTAAGTAAATAAAAAAATATAGGCCAATTAAGAATTTTAAGATTATTGTAATTTAATATTTTCTGTAAGACATATTTCAAAGTAAATTCCTCATAATTATATAGATGGTTCAATATATATTTTTAAAATTAAACTGAATTATTGATCCATAAATAAAATTTCTTTAGTGTGCATAACGTGACTGAACTGCAGTTAGGTATTAATTTAGGCCAACTATTATTTATTTTGAAATAGGCTTATTTGTACAAATTATTGGAGTGATACTTTGGAAGAAATATATTATACCTTCGAAGTTTTTATGCATTATTTGTGACATTAAACGTTATTTTAAGAAAAAAACAGACAGTGCAGACATTCATTTTTTTTCTACTAATTTGTGACATTATTTTATATAGTAAAGCGGCATGTAAGTAAATTGCGACAATGCCTTTCATTCTCCTTTGTTTCATCTCATGAATGTATGCTTTAATTTGCAACTCTCATAGCATTAAAGTCATGATTTACTGAGAAATTTACGAATATTTTTTAACTAGGCAAAAGTTTAATCATATCATATCGTAATGATAATTTTATGCCTTGTAACTCCGTAATGCCATTTATTTACCATCGTTGTTTGAACAAGTAATGACAAAGGCACTACGTTATTTGCGTTTCTAGATTAGTTATTCATTATTTTATGATAATTGTTTAATAATTACGAATTAGTATCAATTAAGAACATTTCGTACATCCTTTGTTTGATGTAACGAGATTTGCTAACTAACGAACGTGTTGGGGGCCGCGGTGGCTGAGCGGTTAGCCTGATCTCCTCCCACCAAGGCGAATCAGGCTTATTCCCCGGCCGGGTCACTCCCGGATTTTCGCATGTGGGAATCGTGCTGGAAGATGCCACTGGTCGTCGAGTTTTCTCGGTGATCTCCCATTTCTCCCGCCCCTTCATTCCAGCGATGCTCCATACTTACGTAAATCACCCTCATTGGCTCATTTGGGCGACTCTTAACAGTGACCCGTTGTTAAGAGCCACCCAAATCTCTTCACTCTTCATTCCTTCAGGAACGTGTCTGAAAATGATATGCAAATCATTAAATTCCTCGTTGGTTAAACAAAAAGATTTTAGAGAAGAGTAGATAAGTACACAGAGGCGAAATTACGTGGGGGTTTCTTTGATGTGGGCGTAGCCATCCTCAGATTGGCTGCACGAGGCTCTGGGAGCGGGCCTTGTGTCTGATTGGCCGCTGCGTGCTACGAAAGGTTCGCTACTGGCTGGTCTGCCGGGTGTCGAGTAGATGACGAAGGGTCGAATGGCGAGCGGCGTTCCATCAGTAGGGGGACTCAAATTTTGTTGAATGTCTAATTTATTTTGGACTTTGAGCGGTTTTGTTAACTCAAGCATTAATTTTGTTAGATGAACAACATTAATTTTGTTGTTTTTGAAGTTTTGTCTATGCAACAAAATATTTTATTGGGGCAACTTAATATATTTTTGGCACTATACAAAAACATATTTTGTTAACTATTTCCTCAGTGCGGACAGATAAACTGTTTCGCCTCTGTAATCTGAACTACTGTGTGACCTGGAAGTGTTTTTGCACCAGGCGCGCAGAGAAGGCGGTGCTGGGTGCAAAAAGCAGGCCTAGCGTCACTCATGCGGAGAGCGTCCACCTCTCGACGTTTTGTCGCCGACACTAACCCNCCTTGCTTGTTGGGTGGGGGGGGGTGGTAGCTCCTCATTACAATGGCACGCGGGCCGCCGCGACGATCGATACACCCGCAGGGACCCGCTACGAGCCCCTCGCGTCAGCGCCGACACCCTGTCGTATTGGACACCCTGCTCCTTAAGGGCCACGCCTGCCGGGAAGTGCAATAGCTGTAAAGGCTACACTGCCACGTGCTACAAGTGCAACATCGCCCCTAAGCACAAGGCTCTGAACTGGCGTGCAGTGTTCTCGTCGTGCTGCGTCTACCTATTAGTCTTTAAGCGGTGACCCTATAATGTTATTGGTGGCTAGTATGTAGCACTCCCCCCGGAGTACTTAAGTGTGTATATGATGCGTATATTTTGAAATACATCAGTTTGAGAAAGCCATTTTCTGCCATGTTGGAGTACTCTGAANGTGTGTATATGATGCGTATATTTTGAAATACATCAGTTTGAGAAAGCCATTTTCTGCCATGTTGGAGTACTCTGAATTTGTGTTTAAAATGTGCGTGACGTCTTCAAAGTAATCGACAGGCGTAGTCTGAAGTGCGTGTTATTTTCGTAGTCCAGTACATTGGACGTACGTTTTATAGTTTCGTAAGAAAAGCTGGATTTCAAACATTCTGTAGCGCGGTTCAAGCACCAGGCAGGCAGGCCGCTTATGGCTGATCAAGAGTCAGAAATTACATTATTTTTGTTAAGATGCAGTTCAAAATAATTCCTCGCGTTGTGAGAATGTGGCAAGAAATATTTCTTGGCAACATGTTATGCGATTCGCCCGCATTTAAAGTTTAAAATCTCAGGTCAAATTCAGATTCAAATCCGTTAGGATTTAAATCATCCGTTGGTGAACCAAGTGGTCTGATTTCAAAGATATTGTAACACGCCAATTCTGTGACTTTATAAACACTTATGCTGAAACCAAAATTTGTGTTCAGATAACATTTTGTAATTTGCACGAATTAAGATTTCAAGTTAAAATGCTGACAGTAAATTAATGCTAAGAAACGCATTCCATATTATTTTCAAATAACTAAATTTTTATCAATTTATCACTGGTATAAGGTTACAAAACCATTAAATGTCCTGGAAACCTAGGGAAAAAAAAGATTGGCAATTGGACAGCTTTACGGCTCGCGCCTACCTAGAGCTTTCCTACGCGTTTGAGACCGAGAAGTGCGGGAGTGATAAGGGCGACACTGCCACGAGCATCAGGGGCGCCATCGCCACTAAGCGCAAGGCTCTGAACTGGCGTGTCGTGTTCTCGTCACACTACGTGTACCTATGATACTTTCAGCCGTGACCCTATTATTTTATTAATGGAAAATCTGTAGGAAGGTTTAATGAATGGCCCTTGAGAAGTTTTGTATGTATCTGATGCGTATACTTTGAGATACAGAGCTTCGAAAAAGTTGTTTTCAGACATTTTAGAGTAGCTTCTCTGAAATGGTGTTTATAGTGTATGTGACGTCTTGAAAGCACTCAACGGTCCTCGTCTGAATTGTGTTNAATTGTGTGTTCTTTTCGTAGATCAGTAAATTGAACGCATGTTGGATAGTTTCGTTGAAAAAATGTGCTAGACTTTGGTCGGATTCATGTGTTGGACGTTGCTGTTAGAGCAGCGGGATTTTTCGTTGCCCTTCTGTTCGTCTCTCTCTGCAGTTACACCGTCGCCCTGTGCTGGGGTCTCAGTTCACTTGGCACGTCAGAGACGACGCTCGCCGACGACACACTACTCATAATGCCATCGCCAAGTGAGTGTTAGCACCACCCTCAAATGCATACCTGCCATCGCATCGTTAACATATTGTTCTTCTTTTTAACTGTACTGGTGTTTTCTAACTGACATGGCGAGGAAGACACTTTATCATAATAAACTGAACATGGTTTAGTTTCAGTAATCCATATACTGAGCTATTCTACTTACAAGCAATTATTCCTAGAGTTCTTAATACAGAGAGACTAAAATAATACTGCTTGATTCATTCGTAAGGAAGGGATGGTAGGGAAGTGTAGCAGAAAGGACGCAGGCTGGCGTTCACCCTCTAACCCTAACGGGTGGACCCAGATCACTAGATCAGGTGGCAGCCCCTCGTGTGTCCCGCCACCGACTGCTAACTATTGAATAGTCCTGGGTACTGACTGTCTTGTCTCCGCCCACTATACCTGTAACCTCATACGAAATAGTCTTAGATTACCTAAAACAGGTAGGAAGCCATCAGCTACTGAAGAGTTTGATGACTGGTGGCTTGCCTCAATCAGAACCTCGCNGTTGCCCTTCTGTTCGTCTCTCTCTCTCTGCAGTTACACCGTCGCCCTGTGCTGGGGTCTCAGTTCACTTGGCACGTCAGAGACGACGCTCGCCGACGACACACTACTCATAATGCCATCGCCAAGTGAGTGTTAGCACCACCCTCAAATGCATACCTGCCATCGCATCGTTAACATATTGTTCTTCTTTTTAACTGTACTGGTGTTTTCTAACTGACATGGCGAGGAAGACACTTTATCATAATAAACTGAACATGGTTTAGTTTCAGTAATCCATATACTGAGCTATTCTACTTACAAGCAAATATTCCTAGAGTTCTTAATACAGAGAGACTAAAATAATACTGCTTGATTCATTCGTAAGGAAGGGATGGTAGGGAAGTGTAGCAGAAAGGACGCAGGCTGGTATTCACCCTCTAACCCTAACGGGTGGACCCAGATCACTAGATCAGGTGGCAGCCCCTCGTGTGTCCCGCCACCGACTGCTAACTATTGAATAGTCCTGGGTACTGACTGTCTTGTCTCCGCCCACTATACCTGTAACCTCATACGAAATAGTCTTAGATTACCTAAAACAGGTAGGAAGGCATCAGCTACTGAAGAGTTTGATGACTGGTGGCTTGCCTCAATCAGAACCTCGAGGAAGAGGAATAGTGGGAGAATCCTAGATTCGAAACTAGTCACAATAGGTGACAAAAAAAAAAGATGTATATCCTNAGGAAGAGGAATAGTGGGAGAATCCTAGATTCGAAACTAGTCACAATAGGTGACAAAAAAAAAAGATGTATATCCTATATAGTAAGACTCACCACCAGTTATCACGAATACATCCATGTTGCCAAGAGTATCCAGTATTCTTATTGTGACAGCAAAATACCAAGATTCGGACCGGGCAGGGACATCGGGGCCGGGAGACGGATGGTCGTACTCTTGGAATCCTGCGAAACACATAAGAAAGGGAGCAGCCACCGTGGTAAGGAACATGGCAAGGCTGATTCGAGACCAGCGTAGATGTACAGTATATGTCACGAGGAATGCAAGAGAGACAAACAAATACCAAGGGTGAGTACCACCAGAGGCGAACTCCAAAGATGAGAATAGAAAGGAAAGGAAGGTCCACCTACTGAAAGAGCGAACCAGGTGGAAGAAAGAACGCATGCTAGATGAACATATAGTGACCATACAGTGGCCTGACGAAAGGAACAGGATTGATGCATCAGTACAGGTCATATCACAATGGCCAAACCCCAAGAACCCACAGGACACCTATACGCAGATGGAGAGGAATTACCAACTCTCAAAGTTGGAAGAGCTTGTTGTTCTGACAGTGGCCCTTGCCCTCCTTGTCAGGTCCATGATAGGTGGGGTGTAAATACTCTTCCCACATGTGGAAGCAGTGGACTGGATGCGCGTCGCCCAGTGCAGCCTGCTCACCAACCAGAGGATGTTACTCAGTCTGCTGAGTGAGTGCTACCATCGCAGGGGAGTACAATATTGCCATATACTTATCTGAAGATGCAGTCCACACATATGGAAGGCATACTTTTGATACGAGACCCTTCACAGAGTACACTGTAGTCAGGTATTAGTCCTACAGATTGGAACTGACATGGGAATCTAGTTCCCCCTTACCGGATGTGACTTCCTGAATAAGGCGCATGTCTTGTTACAGGTTTCCTTAACCGGACTAAGCGATAGGCACTATAATGCAATGATGGCAGATGGATGAGAGAGGGATATCTCTCTCAGGCGTGATACATGAGATCCTATGGAGTGCCAGTAAGTATGTGTTAGTGTTATGCCAGTTGTTAGAAGGNGGGGGGGGATGTCTGACTGGCCAGACTGGGATCGCAACGAGACCCAAGCACGCACTGCTTGGTGCTACAGCTGCAGCTATCATGGCAAACTCTCCCTTTCTCACCACGAATATCGCACCGCACATCATGAGAGAAGATCGAGATCAGGAAATTAGAGATGGCGAGGAGAGTGCTTGGTGGACGTGGCACAGAATCACGACGAAGCCCAGGCATGCTTGTACTTGGCACTACAGCTGTGAAACCCTGGGTTACTCTTCTCGCCCGTCTGGATACTGGTCATGATCTTCCCCTGCTGACATCTTTGAATATAACGAAAACGATGCACTGCTGTGTGGTAGTTTCGTCTTTTGCTTCCAGGGGAGTGAGGAGCAGGGGAACGATACTGGTTACCAGCCGTCCCCCGAATGTGAGTCGCATGCACACTTGAGACCACTGGGTCGGGTAAAGTTGTTAAAAGGATATACTGTCATGCTTAGAANCATGCACACTTGAGACCACTGGGTCGGGTAAAGTTGTTAAAAGGATATACTGTCATGCTTAGAATTATTTGACAGTGAAAGAAGGTCTTGCACGGACGCGTTTGTGTGTATTTGTGTAGTATTTGTGTATATTTAGCTTAATTTCGGACTCAGCATTGCGGTCCCAAATTTGCGATGCTGGTATTTCAAGAACATAAATATCTGGCTTTGAACTTTGTTTTGTGGATAATTAACATAAGATAGAATTAAGTGCACTGATATAACCATTTTTTTCTTGTCGGCCACCAGGAGGTAGGCTTGGAGTGGAATTTATATGTTCCGTCGAAGCACCGTGACCTAATATCTTATTGGTCCTCATTCAGGTCCTGGGTGGGGATACGGCCGCGAGATGTTGATAGTTTGGCGAAATCGAAAAGTATCAGCCACATCCAATTTTATTATTCTTCGCATTTTAGCAGATTCCGGCGTTTGCAATCATTCCGTAGCGGTCTCAGATGAGTGTGTTTTGGCAACAACCAGTGACCGCATATTTACTGGTGCTGTCGCGGCTCGTGATGAGGCAATCACAGCAAAATGTCTCTATTGTACAATAAAACCAGGATTTTAATAATCGACTCTAATACATTAGCTGCAAAGAGACAAAATAAACCCAACACGGGTTTGACACCTACAGCATAACGAGTAGGATGTTTGGCAGTGCAAAAAATAAGGATGCTTCTTTACACTTGAGTAAAGATTTATTGGATACTTTTTTTTACATTTTAATAAATTCAAGAAATATATTTTTGGTTAACTGTTATATTCGCTGTAAAAATGTGAGACATCGCTGTGTTAAAAAAGTCTTCAATTTTTTTCAAGGCTGACCTTTTTAGAATACAGATATCTGTTCAGCAAACAACATTAAAATCAAAGTACATTAATTATTCATACACCCCATTCGTGGATGGTNATTATTTGACAGTGAAAGAAGGTCTTGCACGGACGCGTTTGTGTGTATTTGTGTAGTATTTGTGTATATTTAGCTTCATTTCGGACTCAGCATTGCGGTCCCAAATTTGCGATGCTGGTATTTCAAGAACATAAATATCTGGCTTTGAACTTTGTTTTGTGGATAATTAACATAAGATAGAATTAAGTGCACTGATATAACCATTTTTTTCTTGTCGGCCACCAGGAGGGAGGCTTGGAGTGGAATTTATATGTTCCGTCGAAGCACCGTGACCTAATATCTTATTGGTCCTCATTCAGGTCCTGGGTGGGGATACGGCCGCGAGATGTTGATAGTTTGGCGAAATCGAAAAGTATCAGCCACATCCAATTTTATTATTCTTCGCATTTTAGCAGATTCCGGCGTTTGCAATCATTCCGTAGCGGTCTCAGATGAGTGTGTTTTGGCAACAACCAGTGACCGCATATTTACTGGTGCTGTCGCGGCTCGTGATGAGGCAATCACAGCAAAATGTCTCTATTGTACAATAAAACCAGGATTTTAATAATCGACTCTAATACATTAGCTGCAAAGAGACAAAATAAACCCAACACGGGTTTGACACCTACAGCATAACGAGTAGGATGTTTGGCAGTGCAAAAAATAGGGATGCTTCTTTACACTTGAGTAAATATTTATTGGATACTTTTGTTTACATTTTAATAAATTCAAGAAATATATTTTTGGTTAACTGTTATATTCGCTGTAAAAATGTGAGACATCGCTGTGTTAAAAAAGTCTTTAATTTTTTTCAAGGCTAACCTTTTTAGATACAGATATCTGTTCAGCAAACAACATTAAAATCAAAGTACATTAATTATTCATACACCCCATTCGTGGATGGTGTCCTGGAACGTTGTAAAGTGGACGCGGCCGCAGGACCAATATCACCAGGCTATACAAAACCGTATGAAATGTTCAGCGAACGGACAGATGACCCAATTTGGTTAGCGGTACCCCTCCAACTTCGTATTCAACCACTTTTGATTTCCTTGGGAAATACAAGATAATCCTGCACAGTGCAAACAGAGTACATAAGTACAAAGAAACTAAAAGGAGTCACCGTGGTGGTGTAGTGGTCAGACTACTTCCCACCTAGGTGAACCGGATTTGAATCCTAGCAGGGTAACTCCAGAATTTTCACACGTGGGAATCGTGCTGGACGATGTCGCTGGTCAACGGATGTTCTCAGGGTTCTCCTGTTTTCCTCCCCTTTGTATTCCGGCGCTGTTCCATACTCACCTCGCTTTACCCTCATCGGCTCTCAATACCTCGATGTTAAGAGCCCCCAAATCTCTCCCCTCACGAAATGGCGTGGTGGTCTCGTTGATGTGAGCGTATCCATTCTGTGATTGGTTGCAGAGGCTCTAGTAACAAGCCTTGTGTCTAAATGACAACTGCATGCTGCAAACGTTTCACTATTGGCTGGGCTGTTGGCTAACAAGTTGGTTACCAAGCGCTGATTGGCGGAAGGCGTTGCAACATTTTGCTGGCTAGTGATACCATTTTTCTGATGTGCCACTAAAAAAAATATAAAACTGCTACCTAATTGTTACGTTATAAATAAATGAAAGTGCGTACCTAAGAAATGTGGTGGAAATCATCATTGTAACGAAGGGCAACTAAAGGATGATTTTAAAATATACCTACACTTGAAAGGTCTATAATATCAAAACCAAACAACCTACAACCTTGATTGATCAATCAAATTAACCGTGGAACTGTGAAGTTTGTTTACTATACATTCATAAATGTTCAATATGACCACCTGGAGGGGCCCGAACGACATATACGTGATAATCAAACTCGTTCCACGCTCTTGTCAGAATGTCTTGTGTTATGGTTTGTATGGCGTCCGTAATTCTCGTTTTGAGGTCGTCAATGATAGCCGGCAATGGTGGACGAAACACGTGATACTTTATTTACCCCTATAGAAAAAAACCGCACGGGGTAAGATCCAGGCTTCTTGGAGGCAGTGATGAAGAGCCTGGTCACCAGCTGCTCCTCGACCAATCCAGCGTTGCGGCAACGTCTCGTTCAGGTATCCGCGAACAGCTAGGTGCCAATGGGGTGGCGCACCATAAAGGAAACATCAGACCGCCCCCTTCACATTGAAGTGTCGAATGTGAGCTCGCTACCCCGTCACCACCTCAAACCGAGAGTTACGAACGCTATCCGAACCGTAACACCGGACATGCTGACAAGAGCGTGGAACGAGTTTTATTATCGCGTAGATGTCGTTCGGGCCCCTCACGGTGGTCACATTGAACATTTATGAAAGTATGGTAAACAAACGTAAGGGTTCCACGGTTCATTTCATTGGTCAATCAAGTCTGTATGTTGCCTGGTTTTGATATTATAGTTCTTCAAAGTTGGGGTATTCTTTTATACTCAACCTGTATATTAAAAATATTACTTAACACCGGAGGTTGCACAACTTGTTTTGAAAACAAAAGGATGACGAATGGAAACAATAAAATTGGTGGATTGGTGACCTTGTATTTAAAAGTAAATAAGTAACCTCAAAATTATGATGCACAATACTTATGACAGAGACAAAAAATTAACGCATTGGGTTCGGTAAAATTATTAAACTTGCAAAAAAAATTTACACGGACTAGAGGAAAGAAACTGTGTCATTTACCAGGTTTATTATGTTTATTTTACATTAATCTGCTGGTCATAATTAATAACATTTAAATTACGGCTATTCAAAATAATTTTACGAATAAATGAACTTTTATTCATTCACGTTTAAAGTCCTCAAAAATTTATTCTTTGACTTGCAACATATTTATACGTTCCAGCAACACACGAATAATGAATAGTTGAGGATAAAATTCAAGGCAAGTTAAGCTAGCCGTGGTTAGGCTACTCAGCCTAGACAATCCGAACTTCGCTGGAAACTGAGCTGATGCCACTGAAACTGAGGAATTGAAACCATGTTTGCAGAGGGCTAGTCGAAAGTACATACGCAATGTAATCTCAAGTGGAGTTAGACAACGAAGAGACAGAAGGAAGAGAAAAATGCTTCTGCAACCAAACAAATAAACGAACTAATTAGCAACCAAGCCAAACTGGTTACAAAGGAACAAAACCGCTAGAGAACTTACCTCCAGGAGGGTTTGACGAAGAATCAAGACTACAACTACAAAGAACACACGAAATCTAAATCAGCGAATATCCTCTGATTGCTAGTTGAAACTGCTCCTTCAGGAATCAGTAGAAAAAGAATTCTGCTCATATCTTCAGTTAAAATAAATCCACTTATTCAAACAGTAGAACATCAGTTATTTATTTTATTAATTAATAAACACCAGGATTAAAGAAGTAAATTACGGTGTGAAATAAATAAATTACATTTATTTTGACGAAAAACAAAAATTTAATTTGTAGGAAAAAAATGATGAATGTTTTTAGCCTCGAACCTCCGCCCAAAATTCAAAAAATATTCCAGTGTTCATTTCTGCTGGCTTACCAACTTCTCTGCTTTGCCACTGTATTAACCGTTCTCGTATTTTGTATAGTAACAGTTTATACTATGGCAAACGACTATAAGTTTTGTAACGTGGAAGCACTTCATACACTCGAAATATAACCATATTCTTCGCACGTACATGACTTTGCAAGGTTCAAAAGTCAATCCAAGTTAAGTTTAGTTCAGATTCTGTGCTTTTAGAGATAAAGAGGTTTCAATAACGCGGTTGTCACTGTTTTGTTGTATCCGCCATTTTACAATGCAACAACATTTTACAGAATGAAACTGTTGATTTAAAATTACAGATTGACTACTAACAACTGTGCAAATTTGAAAGTGGAATATAAGAACCAATTGATTGTTTTATAAAAATTATTAATTTTGTTATTATTTGATTAGTTAACTTGCAGAAAACAAAATTTTTTTCCGGTGAAAATCCGCGTATCTTATTGAATCATCTCACTGTCGAATTAATAAAATTAATACTAATCTATCTGTCACGAAAAATAACATTTTAAATCTGTTGTGTCTCTACGGATACTAGTGAGAATTGATAACTTCGTAAATAAAAACCACTATAGTTATCTTCTAAGTCACAAAATCTGAACTAAACTTAATTTAAATTGTCTTTAGAACCTTTTAAAGACATGTACATGCGCAGAATATGCATAGAATTAGACAGCATGGACTATTTTCACATTATGAAATACGCAGCCGTTTGTCATTATATGTGTTTTTGTGTGCAATGCACATAATACAAGAGCTCGTTACATAAGGGTAAAGTAGCGCAGTGGGTAAGATGGCTGACCACAAGAAATGCAGCATGCTTTGCTTTATGGGCGGGGCTTCGATGCCGTCACATCCACAAATTTTTAGTGTACACAACATTTTTGTTTAGCAACAAAGTCAATCGTTATTAACTTTTCTCACATAGGAACGCTCTATTTTTTTAAATCCTGGATCTTATTTACTAGCCAGATGTAAACTACTAATTCTCTACTGTTTGAATTAGTGGATTTATTTTTCCCGTACGAATTAGAGATAATTTTTCTACTGGCCGCCGCCGAACCCTCATATGCCACCGAATGGCCTTGGTGTCGTGAGACCGGGAGTCTTGACTCCCACTCACAGGGTGTTTGTAAAACAAATGCACCCCGACACGTACTCAAATCATTGGGTCGACGGCGGGGCGCCATGTAACTGTGTTTTGTTGGACACTGAACCCGTATTAAGGATGTTTATTGGTTGTGCCCATTTTAAGAAAAATCACGTGTTTTTGTGTTCGGTTGGAGTGAATGTCAGTGTCGTGATGTCTGTTTAACATGTTGGCCTGTTGTGTTCAAGTATGCTCATTTATCTCGCATATGATGTGTAGGTGAGTTCATAGTCTCCCGGGGCAACCTCCAGGGTACGTTTCATAGTTTCATCGTGTAGCGACATTAAAAACTCATTGTTAGTATACTAGAGTTGGAGGGGCCCCTGGTACCAGAATCTATACAGAATCCAGTAACAGCAGTCCCCCCCTAACACCCTCTGAAATTCGAAGTCCCCTTCTCCCCGACCTGCAACAAACTATCAAGTCGGTGCATCATTATGAGTTGTTAGTATTATGTGTAGTATGTATATGTATATATTATTTTAATTATTGGTTTGTGTTATTTTTATGTTTTTTTGTGTTGCATATTTTTTAAAAAAGTTTTTTTAAAAATAATATTTTTTCATTTAAAAAGGCTTTTTTTTTAAATTATCAAAATGCTTAGTATAATTTAGTTTATTTTATTTAGTTTGGTTATCCCCCCGACCCCAACCNAGTTTTTTTAAAAATAATATTTTTTCATTTAAAAAGGCTTTTTTTTAAATTATCAAAATGCTTAGTATAATTTAGTTTATTTTATTTAGTTTGGTTATCCCCCCGACCCCAACCTCGACTGGAATGTGTGTGTCTCGACTTGGAAAACGAGTGGTGGTTGGGGCTATTTCCCACCTGTCACGAGTTCCCACATAACCAGCCTGGGCAGGGCGCCCTATATGACCTGTGCAGTGTACCTATTGGCATTTTAGTGTAGTGTAGAGAGTAACTTAGGGTGTTGTCTCGAGCCCTGTGTGCGGACGACTGAAGTATTTAAGCTAAAATCATGTATCGCTTATCGCTTATATATTAGGGGGCCTNCCTGTGTGCGGACGACTGAAGTATTTAAGCTAAAATCATGTATCGCTTATCGCTTATATATTAGGGGGCCTGCACCCCTAAGAAAGTTTAAATCTTGATATTGCAGGTCATTGTGCTTAAGCCTTGCAGGCTTCTGCACTTACCTTGGCATATGTTTATGGCTTGGTGAAATGAATGAGCATGGTAGAATGATTTCGTGGGTGATATTGAATAGTGTGATGCTTGGCCATCGGGGATCCCCTCCTCCACCTCCTCACACCCGCAGCAGTGTTAATGCTGCGGCCGCAAAGTGCGAAGGAGGTTGCAGCCACTGGAACCTCCACCCGACCCCTCAGACACCATTGCTGGCATCATGAGCAGCCTGGCTTTAAGTTTCCAGTCTGGAGAATGCAGCTCTTCACATATCTGCTCTCGAGCCGCACCCAGCTGCAGTTTTTACCTCCCCTTCTTTAGAGAGCCTTGCAAGGTGTAACCCCCTCAGGCCCCCCTTGGAAGGGGGAGTGGTAGTGAACGGACTTGCGGGTTTTATCCTCGCCAGAGGTCCTTTGGTAGGCTTACTGAGTTTTTAGGCTCGAAAATCATGTAGTTTTTTTTATTAAACGTGTTAAATTTCGTCGCGGACCGATCAGAGAATTCCGAGACGAAAAGGTGTGGGTAATGTGTTAAGAATTTACGTTTTACTGCGGTTTGGGGCAGTTTATTATGGGTTATTATATTTTTTATGTTTATTAAAGTTAATTTTATTTCAATTTTAAGTATAAATTGGTGTCGGCCTAAACTATTAGTTTGTGTAATGAGGTAAAGTTGCGAGTACTGTGAGAAGCAACATTTTCTTCTCCTGTAGTGTTGCCATGGCTTTCACCTATGTGATTATGGACCTAAAGTGGTCTATTTAGGCTACGAAGTTTGTTTCTCGCAGAAAAGCGGCCAGTTCGTGCATTTCTGCTACCATGGCCGTATTTTCTGCTGTGTTGTCCCTTCTCCTGTGTCGTTGTGATTTTTCCCTTCGCTGTTGTGTGAGTACTTGTTCCCTGTGANTTCTGCTGTGTTGTCCCTTCTCCTGTGTCGTTGTGATTTTTCCCTTCGCTGTTGTGTGAGTACTTGTTCCCTGTGAGTGTTTCCCTGTTCAGTCTGCCTTTTCTGTGATTGAAGGGGAGGGAATTCAGCCTTTGACTGAATGTTTGCTTGCGTATTTCCCCGGATTTCCTGCCTAGTGTCTAGTGTTTGTTTGGTGGGTTTAGGTTCCATCCTGTGTTTGCGTGTCTCAATGTGTTTCTGGATTACCTCGCACTGTTTCCATACATCCGAGTGTCCTGTTTTCTTGCAGAGTGTACATTTCCACTTTGTTTTGTCCTGTTATTTGATGGTACAACCTGCCATTGTGTGCGATCCAGTGCACCGAGTGCAGATCGGCCGAAGTGTGCAGTATTTGTGAGTGTGGTCCAGAGTACAACATAGCATGCACTGCACCACATCTTCAGCGCGGTGTCTGTACANTTCTGCTGTGTTGTCCCTTCTCCTGTGTCGTTGTGATTTTTCCCTTCGCTGTTGTGTGAGTACTTGTTCCCTGTGATTGTTTCCCTGTTCAGTTTGCCTTTTCTGTGTTTGAAGGGGACTGAATGTTCGCTCGCGTATTTCCCCGGATTTCCTGCCTCGAGTCTCGTGTTTGTTTGGTGGGTTTAGGTTCCATCCTGTGTTGGCGTGCCTCAATGTGTTTCTGGATTACCTCGCACTGTTTCCATACAGTCGAGTGTCCTGTTTTCTTGCAGAGTGTACATTTCCACTTTGTTTTGTCCTGTTATTTGATGGTACAACCTGCCATTGTGTGCGATCCAGTGCACCGAGTGCAGATCGGCCGAAGTTTGCAGTATTTGTGAGTGTGGTCCAGAGTACAACATAGCATGCACTGCACCACATCTTCAGCGCGGTGTCTGTACAGTCCTATGCGAACTGACATGTAAACTAGTGTAGGTATGTTCAGTACGTCGAGTTCATCGGGTTTACGTACTACAGCCCCAAATACTGCAGGTGTATAAGCTAGTGTTAGGAATTTCCAGACATGGATTGGATTAAAGCCACATTATTTTAGCTCCTTCATTAAGTGCTTTGTGTCTGCGTTGTGTGTTAGTCCTTTGATGACTATTTTAATTTGCCTTTCGGTTTTCTGAGCGTGTGTTATAGAGTATATCGTTTGTTTGGAGGAAATTGCAGAAAATAGTGTGCTTCTCCTCTCTTACAAGAACCTTCAGGTGTTGTCTGTTGGTGACTGTGACTTCTCTGAAAAAGGCTTCGCCGNGTGCTTCTCCTCTCTTACAAGAACCTTCAGGTGTTGTCTGTTGGTGACTGTGACTTCTCTGAAAAAGGCTTCGCCGAATTGGTAATTCAACCATTTGAGTACCGAGGTGTCAAGGATGTACACCGGGGGAGCGAGTGTTTTTGGACATGTGTTTTCATGTGTTACAGCCGTTTTTGGAGCTGTCCTGGCTATCATTAGAAGAGCTTTCGTCCCTCAATGGTGAGAAGGCGTTTTTTGTTGGAACAGCTGCACGAGGTTGCGATTGATTTCCTGCTGGTGCTGTGTGCCCCCTACTTAGTTGGTGTCATTCTGTGTTGTGTTGTGTGTTGTGCTCTGTTGAGCTCGAAGTAGCGGAGGAAGGTGGTACAGCAGTCGCCTTTCTCCTGTGATCCTTATCACAAACTTCCTGTCGCCCTGTTGACTCCATCGTGTCCTCGTGTGCCTACCAACCCAGGACCTCGGTAGCTGACCAAGCTACCTGAAGGGTAGCAAGGCTAGGCCAGAAGGGGAGAGCTAGCCTTCGCCAACAGCTGCCTGGTTGCGAGTGACGATTTTTTTCTACTGATTCTGGATGGTGCAGATTTAACTGGCAATCAGTAAATTTCCGCTGATTCCGATANAGTGACGATTTTTTTCTACTGATTCTGGATGGTGCAGATTTAACTGGCAATCAGTAAATTTCCGCTGATTCCGATATAGACTGAAGAGTAAGAGGCGTGGGGGTAGTAGGGGGAAGGGGGGAGGGTTTGACATAAGCATCGTAAAAACATTTTCGACAGGAAATAATTCAAAATTGCTACATGCATTTTCATAGTCTTCTGGTATCCAAGTATAGAAACACACACNTTTTCGACAGGAAATAATTCAAAATTGCTACATGCATTTTCATAGTCTTCTGGTATCCAAGTATAGAAACACACACTACCTCACAATCTGTGCTGTTCGATCCTAGTAGTGTAGGAATGTTCCTTAAGGCACATGCATCAGGATTCAGCATTAGTCCGCCATATTGGATGATGTTATCTCCTGATCTGTCAATCCGGTCGGCCGGTGGCCATCTTTTCCAACAAAATTGTCAGTTTTAACCCAAAAAATACTTCCGAAATCAAATATTTTACCAAAAATCACATTTTTCGCCAAGAAGTTTACCATAAAATGTAAATTTGAGGGAAGCGGATACGAAGCTTCCCGAAACAAGAACCGAAAAGTTCTTAGGCGAGCAAGAGGATTCGAGCCTTTAGCGGCATGAGCCACTTGATCCTCAGATCAGTAAAAGAGGATTCGAGGCTCCAAGCCAGGTCCAGAGGACTGGGGAAGAACAACGGACATGGTCCCTCCCCCAACAGCCATCCGGCACCTACCACATTTACACCCCCTTTCCACCACCCTTCCCCTTATCAATTCCCTTCTTCACCCTCACCACACCCCCTACCGGTGACTCACTGGAAACTATTGTAAAAAATTGCTAAAAATCGAAGATGATAAAACTTTATACTACCCTTCCCCCTAATCATCCCACCTCCCTCACCTCACCTATCTCATCACACAACCCTTAGCAAATATTATGAAATCAAGAAAAATGTGTAAAAAATTTAAAATTTTGAAGATCATATAGATTATACCTTAAACTCACCCCACCATTCTCACATTTGCGTCAATCCCGTAGGAATTATTATAAAATCGAGAATGATAGGAAAAAAAATTCTGAAAATCGAAGAACATATGATAATCTTACACTCACCTCACCCCATCTTCTACCCCAGCAAGCAATTATAATAAAATCGAGAAAAATAGCAAAACAAGTATTTATATAGATATGTAGGAAAATATATTGTTACCTCCCTCACAGCCCGCTCAACAACAAGATCCTAACCATCGACCCCTTCCACAACATACCAATCTTACAGTCATAGAAAAAATCGAGAAAATAGCAAAAAAATTCTAAAAATCAAGGAAAATCTTACATTGATGACTTTTGGCCTCAATATCTGTTGTTTACGACCTTGACACTGACACCAACAATCTTAAAAACNACAGTCATAGAAAAAATCGAGAAAATAGCAAAAAAATTCTAAAAATCAAGGAAAATCTTACATTGATGACTTTTGGCTTCAATATCTGTTGTTTACGACCTTGACACTGACACCAACAATCTTAAAAACAAAAAAAAAAATAGATACAAACTATTAAAAGTTTAGGAACTTATTAAATTACTGACATCGACACCCATGTTGGATGCCAATGGCCTTAATATTGACCCCAATGATGTTAAATTAAGAAATCAACAAATATTAAAAATCGAATAAATATAAAAAAACGTCAAACATATTACGTGACTGACTCCGGCACACATGTTGAATGTTGGCGGCCGTAAACTTGACCCCATTTCCCTGTAACACGAAAAATAAAAATAATACATGAAAAAATCTTTTAAAATGTTAACAATTGTCAAGGAAAAAATTAGATACCTATTACAACAAACCAAGTTGGATTTGTGTGTAACACTAAGGGTTAGATTTTCGTAAAGATGGCAGAGCACAGCCACTCGCTACTACGACAATCAGCAGACCTCTGAACCCCCACCTCTATATTTAATTGGGTATATAGCCGATAAATCTTCCGACCCACATAGAAAATTATTGACTTTACATAACACACATACCTCCCACCTCCTCCCATGATATATGTCTCATAGCTCCAATTCCCTTGCCAATTAATTACCATATCTAAGTCACCATTAACATCCATGCAAGCCACCACCAAACCACCACAATTAGCACCAATATCAGCATCGCAATCAGCACTGCACGCACCACAGTCAGTAACGCATGCACTGCAATCAGGGATCATTTAGGGGTCATTGGGGGTATTTAGGGGTCATTTATAGAGCAGAAGTGGTCATTTAGGGGTCATTTGTGGAGCAGGGGATGTTATTTATGGGTCATTTGCGGAGTAAGAGGGGTCATTTGTGACTCAGTAGAGGTCATTTAGGGTTCATTTACGGGTCATTGTGGGTCTGACTTTTGAGGGGTCGGTCTGACAGTAGTCAGTTTTCTGCTTTAAGTGTGACCATTAGTTCAAGCTGAGCGAAGAACTTATCTGGAAGAAACTGTTGAAGATGTAACTGCATGGTAATGTAATCAAGGAGCTAGATTAAATGTCTCGGATGTCCATATATAGTGAAGGCTGAGTCAAGCCTGACCAGACCTGCTTCAGTGCAGTATATGGCAAAGAGAGGTTCTACATAAATGTCTCATGCCCGGCCCTTCTCTAATACACCACACTTATTTTTCCAGCAAACACAAATTTAGAAAATAAAATTGGCACTTGTACAGCTGAACAGTACGAGATGTTAGACACAATGGGAATGCAAACATTTAAAATTGTTTATGATATTTTATTCATCGATGTTAAACGCAGTGTATGAACGTCCTCACTTCTATGCCAAAAGACTAACCCATGTCGTTGACCAGATAAACTAACATAAACATACAGCTACAAATTATTATAGCTCGGAACATTTTGTTCTGAACGTAACTAATTGGTGAACTCGGCCACAAAGTTTGCCGTTTCCAGAACATTTATATTTCTCGTTTGATACATCTGCCAGTACACCAGTTTTATCTAACATGATAATAGTGTACTTACGTTGGTTTCGCGACAAGGTGTCAGGCGAAGGAGCCAAGATCCGTCAACCATCTTGGATGACATCACCTCCTGCTCTGTCATTCCGGTCGGCTGGTGATAAAATGTCTGTGTCTATCATAAAGTTCATTAGGGTCTTCGTTAAACACGTAGTCAGTATTCTCAGCGTCTTCTGCCTTCTCCATTTCGCTCGTTCTTGTGCCTTCTACTGTCTTCACACCATTTGTCGAAGGAAACTCGTTGGTGAAATGTGTGGGAATGTCGAGAGATTCATCATCCTTCTCATCAGATACATTCTTTAACACTGTCTTCATAGTAATTGTCATCAATGCTGTCTTCATGAACGACTTCACATCCTGGTTCATCCTCAATATCGAATTTATTTTATTTGCAGGATTTACATATTCATCATTAGTATTTAGAAGTTCATCGATTTCACGCGAAAGTCTTGCAGGTGTATATTTCGTGCGAACCGACTCTGCCATGCCTCGTAGGTCTCTCATTCCATCATCAGCATTAACTGTCTCGCCATGATCGCCTGGTGAATCAGTCCCACCCATACAGCAAGAGGTATTGAAGGCTCGCTGTTATATTAGATGAGACTGTTGGCTGTGATATGCACACATCTGAGAAATGGAAAGATCGAATATATTAAATAATTGGAAATATAAAATGTATTTAATAACTAAGTCAATGAAATTTATGTATACCTAATAATGTAAGTTTATTTTCTTATACAGTCCGTTCTGCTTCTCTGAAAGCATTATTAATTCAATTTTTTATACAATCGTTTGCGATAGACTGCTTTAGATAAAATTAATGCGAGCGTGTGCAGTAGGAGGGATATGGTAGAACCTGAAGTATTATGCTTTACTCGGGTCGATTTAAATTGGCTGAGTTCTATATGGCTAACGAAAGAAATGAGGGCAACATTTTTGAGGAATGTTTCGAAACTAGTTGGTTGGCCTGGTCTGTTGTCTTGGCTAGTTAGTATGACCCTTTGGTATCGTCAGCTGTGCTAGACATGTTTTGCGAATATTTTTTGATGATTTTGCGCTAAGAGGCTAGCTACTATACTCATGCTCGGAGACTTTTTCGATATTATTCATCACTGTTTCTTTTTTATAGGTGGGTGGTTTGGCAGGAGTCTGTCTTAGGCATTGTCATTGTTGGGTAGAATATATCTTGAGTAGAGATAATCTTGGGTAGTGTTAGTCTCGGGTAGAGCTACTCTTGGGTAGACATGGTCTTGAGTGGAATCAATTTTGAGTAGAGTTAGTCTTAGGTAGAGTTAATATTGGTTAGAGTTAGTCTTGATTAGAGTCAGTTATGGGTAGAACCTGTTGTGGGTGGGGTTAGTCATGGGCAGAGTCAATCTTGGGTGGAGTTAGTCTCTTGTGTGCAAATGTGTGGGCTCTGTAGCTGATATAAGTTTATTTGCTGTGCATGGACGAACATTAATATTTTTTGAGTGATGTATTAATATATATATAGTTTTTAATAAAAAAAAATAATATTGCATTTTTTACCCTCTAAAGTAATTATCCTGTTATAAACTGACTTCATTAAGAAATACTATAATGTAAATATTATTATTTTTATCTTAGCTAATTACTATTGTTATAAAGGGTATTAACATATATTCCTGGAACTATAAATGATACTTGCGAACTAAATTTCACGAGCTTGCCCACAACAGTTTGCAAATTATATTCGTCTACTTATATGACTGTACATATTAGCTTGCTTACGAGCCAACACGTGAAAAATGCTGTTCTCTCCAATATAATTTAAAACTAATATAAAAAAGATTAATGCGGGCTCAGGTACATATGACTAAGATCCCGACTGAAAATAATGAATTGGTTGTAACACAACATTTGTCTTTAAAAATGTTTTTAAAATGCCAAATACAATGAAATTAAACAAAAACTGCTATAAAACACTAGTGTTCATAAGCCATATATGCATTGATTGAAAAGAAACGCATTGAAAGGTTTTAAACATAAAAATTTCTGTACTTGCACGGATGAATGGCAGACTCTTCGTTATGGACGACTAATATTTAACATTTAAACAGCGCTCTGCACTGCCACTTGAATAGTTCAGTGGTCGCACCACTCGTCTCCCAATCGATAGGATATAGGTTCAAATTCACAGGTAAATTATTTTTTTTAAATGTTACCAGGCGTCATGGGAAAGTGCAAATTTTATATAAACTTTTATTTTATAAACCGATCTTACATAAACAACACATTTTAGATACATTAATCTGTATTTTTTAAGATATGAGAATTTTTCAAGTATTAGATATAATAAATTAAAATAAAATTAGTTTTATTATTTATGAATGCATCGATACCTAGATGAATGATTGTTTTACGATAGTTTTGATAAGGCTGTCTGATCTGCGAGAGCAGTGTGGGAAGAGGTATTGGGCAGAAGTAATTGGGAAGAGTGAAGGGGATGATCGTTGCTTTTCGTGACTGTTAGGTGGCTTAGAGCGATGTTTCCCTGATTGGAAGGGGGAGGGGGGAGGGAGGGGGTGAGCAAGGGATGAGGGTCTAATGTTATATGTTCCCCATTTTCAAACATTTTTTCTGACTTTTCTCAATTTTATAATAATTTCCAGTTTTATAATAATTTGTTAGTTTGGTGTGGTGAATGTGAGGTTAACATGATATATTCCTCGATTTTTAGAATTTTATTTTCGAATTTTCTTGTCTTTATAATAATTGCTAGTTGTTGAGGTAGGATGTCGTTGAGGGAGGTGAGGGGTAGAGGGTAGGTGTGGAGTGGCGATAGGGGGTTGTGGATGTGGTAGGTGCAGGATGGCTGTCGGGGGAGGAGGCCATGTCCGCTGATTCTTCCCGGCCCTTGCTCGGAGCCTCGAATCCTTTTTGACTGATATGAAGAATTGGCTCATTCTGCTAAGAGCTGCATCCTCTTGCTCGCCTGATAACTTTTCGGCTGTTGCTTCGAGGAGCTCCGAATCCGCTTCTGTTTGCCGAACATAAGTGCGGCGTGTACAAAGGGCCGGACGTCCCAGAGCCTTAAACGGCCAGATGCCGATACCTATATTTACCATATGTAAGTTAGGAATGTAGGTCCTCATCCAAATTATAATGTGTTTTGACGCCGGAACTAAGGGTAACTAAGTGTTTTTTTTTTAATTTACCAGAGGTTGTAAGTTAGGAATATAGGCCCTCAGCCGAATGATAGTGTGTTTGTTTATGTCCACCCCTCCCCTCCTAAGACTGCTCGTAGAAGCGGCAGAGATGCAGGATAAGATAAGGGTTTTTATTGTTTTTTTTACATGGCTTGTGTGCCGTCCGTACCAGTAAAAAGGAATCATGTTACCACACATAACAGCTGCTAGGCAGCTTTGTAAATGACCGGCCATCTGCCAGCTAACTTGTTTGCCAATGTTCAAGAAAACCCCCGAATTGACAAGGGCGGCAGAAGCATAGAAGAAACAAAGAAAGTAAAAATTACTGTGATCCGGATAGATCACTTTAGGGCATGTAGTGAACATTGTACCAATGTAACTGTGTAACAATGTAATGTCTGTCAGTAAAAATGTAAGTCCGAGATGTGTATAACCCTGTTAATGTTTGGTTTTTGCGAGTTTAAATATGTAGCAAGAGGTTAAACTTGTAGAGTAACGTGCTGTCCACGGCAGAAGTAGGCCCTATAACAGTCTGTCATGTTTTGTGCCACCCCCTAATGATGTGGATAAGTAGATTAAAGGTTTCAACCGTCCCAATAAACTTAGAAGTTAGATTTCTATTCCCCAGTGTGTGCGGCCTGCGAAGTATTTGAAAAATAATTTGTGCGTTGTAAATAACCATGCCATCAGCAAAGAGTCTTACCACAGAGCGAGGGCTATGTTTCCTTTTAGCAGGCAGGTTGGCATGCCTGTTAACCTCATAGCTGCTAGCTAGGGCACGCGTTCTTGAGTGACGACCGGACTAGGGCGCGAGATGAAGGAAGAAGTGAGTCACAGCTCACAGCAGACCGCGAGGCGGCCACGAAAAACACACCGTGCCACGCCACGGCAAACACCCATACATAGTACACCCACAGAATGGGAGCAAGACAGAAACGAAACCGCACACCAACTCTGTGGCGTGGGAGTCAGCGCTGCAGAGGCCGGATGTGGAATTGAAGCATAACGCATATTGTAAGTAGAAGCATAGCTGACACCCCCTTCCATCTTACTCGCTGCGAGCGCCTACAGTTGACACGTGCTGCGGGGCACGCATGGCCAGCTTTTGTTGACTCGAAAGGACGTACAACACATTTATGCGTGCCGAGGTCATGCCGAGGTAGGCTAGCGGTTTTCGCCCATGAAGGAATTAAGGACACATGCAGAGGTGAGATACACAAGAAAGGGCTGACAGGGTTGGGCAGGTGTGCCCGGACCCCTACCCCTCCCCCAGCAAAATGCAGGAGAACATGCCGAGGTAAGCTGAGTTTCGCCGATACAACACTAGTTAGCTGTTGGAGAAGAGCTGACATTGTTTGGCTATAGGGGTGCAGGTCTCCCCCCTCCTCCGCAATGAGTAAGACACGTGTGAGGATCTGGGTTGTCGCTGTGGGAGGGGAGTTAAGATTCCTGACACATGGAGGAAGTAGTTAATTGTTCGGAGCCCCCACCTTCCTCCCCCCGAGGAGACCTGGGGAAAAACACTGAAGGAGTTGACACCTGGAAGATGCCGAGAGAGGGTGTTAGGTAGGCCCGACCGGTAGAGGAGGGGGTCAGTTGTTCAGTGGCCTCGCCGCGAGGCAGAGGTCACTCAGTTGTTGTATCTTCATGCCGAGAGATGCGAGGCAGTCGGGTGAGTCAGTCAACCGAGGTCGGGGTTCGGACCCTGGCAGAATCAGTGACGTAGAGTCAGTTGTAACCCGCACCGAGAGGTGACGGACAGGAGTGCCATGCCGAGATGCTAGATTAGTCTGTCGTGTGACGGGAATAGAACAGTCGTATCACCAATTCGGGACGCGAAGCCTGAGACCGAATCAGGGAGTCGAGTGGTGGCCCCATAATGAGGGGCGCCACTCCGAGAGGAAGTAGAAGGCACCGGATGGCGATGGTAAGGTGGGTGCTCGCCAGGAGCACCACATTGGGATGCAGAGTGCGATACTGAGAACGGGAGTCGAGTGAACGAAGGGCACCACGCCAAGAGAAGAGTCAGTCAGTCGTATCATGGAGTCTGCCAGTCGTGGTGAGCCGTCAACGAGAACAAGCGAACCGAGGACCTGTAAAAGGCCCGACCAACTTACCAGACTTCAACCTACCGCCGGAACACCCAGAACTACCAACACAGATAAGTACTAGTGTCGTTGCTCGGGGACATGTCCCGATGCCTAGTGTCCCCCAGGACGTCAGAAACGTTAGCCAGAGTACTTTAATCAGTCCTTCAGGCTCACAACTCGCAAGGTAAAATATGTATTTCCGGTAACGTATGTGTGACTTTCGAGAAAAGTATGTGGTTGTTTCTGGGAAAGCATGTGTGAATTTCCGGTGAAATATACACCTTTTAAGACCAAGACGTTATGAAGTTATTGTTTACTACCCCTATTCAACAATATCCCAGACACCCATAGTCTGCGCCAGAAAAATAACTCAGACCCTATGAACCACTCAGTATCCAACAGTTGGGGATTAGTATCAAGATAATGGGTACTCCCAGATCAAACGAACCCATTACATCCCCTTCCTGCCGACCTGCCATGGCACATTCGGTTGGTGAGCTGCCGGTTTGGGGGTGCGGGAGTTTTTGGGTTCGAATTCTAGGTATGGCGTAGGTGTTAGTTTAATATAAGGTCATAAGTTGATATGTAACCCATCCCCTGATAGGCTTTCAGGCATAACAGGGGTGGACATTAATAAGCTATTTCCAGTACCATTACATCTACTTCCATCCAAATGAGCACAAATAAAATTTAATATTAGGATGGACAACAGTGGAAGTTCAGCTGTTGCAGTAGTAACAGACTGTTTAATATACCATAAAGAAAACTAGCAGTAAATTTCTTTGCCTGAACTGCACTGGGATGAAATCAGTATGCATATAATTGATTTTTACTTATAACTGGTATGTAGTATAATTTTATTTGTACACATTCTCTGTACAAAGAGTGTGTAAATGACTTTGTGTTCCTAGGGCAGCCAGATAGCTAAATTCGCACCTGATGCAACCAATTTCGTAATCCCATGTTAGCCATTAGACATCCATGAATAATAATAAGGTATTCCTTACACCATTTCCTGTAATGTTTAAAAAGTTAGCGGGTCTAACTCATGTGTAGATGATGTCCATATAAAATACGCAGATTTTGTATTGATAAGCACCAGTGATCTGATTTAACGCCAGGTTTCTCTTGCAAAAGAGCACAGTTACCCTGCGGAATCAGTAACAGTTCACGAACAACACAGTTATAGCAGATATTTTGTGTCTCGACAAATGTGTTTTAAGATGGTTTCTTTGGTTCTTATTATCGTCGCCCATCGCCACAAAGATAGTAGGCTATACTTTGTTATGTGTAGAAAATCAGAGGGAATCTAATGCACGCCTAAAAATAAAAAAAAATAAAATATATATAAAAATAATTTTTCTTCCAGATTATTAATTGATACTTCCAACTTCTCTGAAGCCCTAAGGAAGTTCTACTTTCAAGGTATCCCTATGTCTCATGCAAACATAGCTTAACCAGCTCAAGGAAATTACACCACAGGGAAAATGCACTGCACGTGTACACAGTTAGTTAAAAAATATTTTGCATTAAAAATATTATTTACTAGGTACTAACATACCAATATATTTTCTCTGTTGTTTTTCGTATTGATTATAAAAGAAAAGTTACAGTATATAAAACATTATAAGTTCCAGTTCAGTTTAACCAAAAGGGAGATACATTTATATTAACAGAAGTGTAACATGCTTGTGATATTATTATTATTAACGATAATTCCCCATTAAGGAGAGCGCAAACACACAGTCAATCCTCATGGTCTCACTATCTGTGTCCTCCTCCGTCTTTCCTCCCAAAAACCTCTCGTAAATTCATCATGATCCTACTTCCACTCCTCTGTCAACTTCTATAATGTTTTCTTATTTTTTGGGAGTTCGTTCTAACTTCGGTTATCTAATTTTATCTCTGTACTTTTTCCCGTCTGTCTTATCTTCTGTGGAGATGCTTAGCCTTGTGAGGTCTTCCATAGTTTCCCTAATCCAATCGGTTTTCAGTTGACTAGTTGTCACTATGTTGATGATCTTCTTGGCCAGTCTGTCGTCGTTCAGTCTATATACACTGGACAGCCAAAAAAAAAAACTGGTATAGGCGTGCGTATGCAAATAACATAGGCATGGAAATATTCAGAGTAACGCGATGCGGTCGGCAGCTAGATCGGTTACTGCTGCTACAATGGCAAGTTATCAAGATTTAAGCGCGTTTGAACGTGGTGTTATAGTCGGCGCACGAGAGATAGGACATAGCATCTCCGAGGTAGCGATAAAATTTGGATTTTCGCACCATTTCACGTGTGTACCGTGAATATTGGGAATCCGGTAAAACATCAAATCTTCTACATCTCTGCGGCCGGGAAAATATTGTGAACTAACGGGACAAACGATGACTGAGGAGAATCATTAAACGTGACAGACTTGCAACCCTTTCCCAAATTAGCCCAGATTTCAATGCTGGGGCATCAACAAGTGCCAGCGTGCCAACTATTCAATGGACCATTATTGATATGGGCTTTTGGAGCCGAAGGCCCACTCGTTTACCATTGTTGACTACACGACACAAAGCTTTACGCCTCGCCTGGGCCCGCCAACACCGCCATTGGACTGTTAATGACTGGAAACACGTTGCCTGGTCTGACGAGTCTCGTTTCCATATGTATCGGGCGGATGGACATGTACAGGTATGGAGACATCCTCATGAATCCATGGACCGTACATGTCAACAGAGGACTGTTAAAGCTGGTGGGGGCTCTGTCATGGTATGGGGCGTGTGCAGTTGGCATGAAATGGGAACCCTGATACTTCTATATACGACTCTGACAGGTGACAGATACGTAAGCATGCTGTCCGATCACCTGCACCCATTCATGTCCATTGTGCATTCCGACTGAGGTGGACAATTCCAGCAGGACAATACGACACCCCACACGTCGAGAGTTGCTACCGAGAGGCTCCAGGGACACTCTTCTGACTTAAGACACTTCCATTGGCCACCTAAATCACCAGANGACAGGTGACAGATACGTAAGCATGCTGTCCGATCACCTGCACCCATTCATGTCCATTGTGCATTCCGACTGAGGTGGACAATTCCAGCAGGACAATACGACACCCCACACGTCGAGAGTTGCTACCGAGAGGCTCCAGGGACACTCTTCTGACTTAAGACACTTCCATTGGCCACCTAAATCACCAGAAATGAACATTATCGAGCATATCTGGGATGCCTTGCAACGTGCTGTTCAGAAGAAATCTCCACCGCCTCGCACTACTNCATGAACATTATCGAGCATATCTGGGATGCCTTGCAACGTGCTGTTCAGAAGAAATCTCCACCGCCTCGCACTACTATGGAAATGTGGACTGCCCTGTAGGATTCATGGTGTAAATTGCCTCCTGATTACCTTCAGACATTAATCGAGTCCATGCCACATCGTATTGCGGTTCTTCTGTGTGCTCGCGGTGGCCCTACACGATATTAGGATTATACAACATTTATAGTGAGATGTCGTTTCTGACTGGCAATGTTATCTATATATACCTTTCCTGAGGTTGATGAAATAGTTTGCTGATACACAGTGCGAATTATTTTGTCTCTAATAGTCTCCTATATTTGAAAATAAATGGTTTTTTTTTTTCATTTTCGAATGTTTATAACACCCTTAATAAACGCTTCAGACCACAAGTCATACATGTTTATTCTACCTGATTATTCATATGTAATCACCTCTCAATCGTTGTAACACACGAGAACACGCTGTACAGAATAGTGCGTATAGTTATGTCTTTAGTATTACAATCCTCTAAACCTGGGACACATGTGGGATGGTCTACCTTCTTACACTATCTTTTTCTCAAAGGAATGATTAAAGATAGATTCCGTCTTACACACAGCACACAGATCTAAAGTTTTATACCCAAGGTAATACTTGCTGTAGATCGAATCAGCTGAGAATGAAAGTTTTGACAGATTCTGTATTTCTCAATGAGTTACTCATATGTTAAAGGCTATTCACGGTAAAATAAGCACTTTTGAAGTAAACCTTTGAAAAATGCCACTGTTTCTACTTGCGCATATTCTAACAGGCACACTGACTGGCATGGGGACAGTTAAGTTGGCAAAGACTGAGGGAAAGTAGTTCCATGTCTTTGCGCTGAATTAAAAGTATTTGAGTGAACGTTTGTAAATATAGAAATTATTCATTTAATTTTCTCTTTTTAATGAATATAAGTGTAAGTATGAGCAAATTGGTATAATATTTACTTTGCTAGTAATTTCGCAGTCTCACACGACCGACGCATGAATATGAAGTGATGAAGCCGCTGACGTTAATTCCACATGGTCTAGTAACACACAACGTGCACATAAGTAATCATAAGCAAGGCTTTCAAAAGTGCGCACTTTACCGTGAACAGGCTTTTAGCGAATTTGTATTAAATTATTTTTGTTCGGTATCTTTGACTAGGAAAACGGGGCTAGTTGAGTTGCCTTAACGCATAAAATATTCTAAAGCAAACTGTTCGTATTGCTACTCAACAGGTACCGTGATTCTACATATCTAGCTAAAGACTGTTCACAAATAAGTGAGCACTTTTGAAAGCCCTTCTAAATTTGTACTTTCAGCACATTGGCTGCGTACCTATCCGCGTACCTATTACTGTAAAATAAACACCGCCATAGGACTTTCAGCTGCTGTTTATATCAGCTGGCTCATATGTCCAATGCATACTCATTAAATCAACAACAAAAATTAAACATTTATGGTAATTTCTGAAAATAATATTTGTTTGTGAATATTGATATATGTTGACGATTTTTATTATGTAGACCTAAATTAATGCTTTTAAATATGGGCAACACTTCCGAGGAAATAAGAAAATAAACTTTATTTACGTCGTTAGAAGAATAGCAGAAGATTTAAACGTTCTTTTTCTCTTTATAAAATCAACGCCAAGATGTTTCGAACGTTCACCTTTAAAAAGTGTTACAACTTAAACGTTCGCCTGCTAAAAAAAAGGCACACTTTTAGATAGTACGGTGATTTTACTCCTTCATACAGAAGACAACGTGCCTTAACAATCGTTAAATGACCTAATAATTATGTTTAACAACATTTACGAGTATTATATTTCATAAATACGTCACAAATCAATATTTTAGCGCAATATTACGCATACGAAATGGCGGGCGTTGCTATAACATTACGAGTATCGACCATGATGACATGTCATGAAACTCAATGGCTGAACAGAATTGATCCAAATTTTTACATCATATTTCCACAGTAATATTTGTCACTCTATGCAAGTTTCGTGAAAATTCTTCCAGCCACGCAGTTTTTAAAACACATAGTACTAATATTTTCTGTGGTTTCGCTTACAAAAAAATCGCTTTTCCCTTATAAAATTTAAATGCGGACACAGATATGAATGTCACTTCACCTCAATTTTAAAACAGAACACCTACCCGACGACAATGCATTTCATGAAACTGCAACCTTGCATTTAATGCAGAAACTAATTTTGCCCAAAATTACTTACCTTTAAGGATAGTCGCGAAAATTATTACGTACTCTTAGTTATATCGGCTCATTTAAATTAAACCGTTCGAACAGACGTTTACGGTATTCCTAACACTCAAGGAATGTTTCACGTGCGGTATAAAACATTTTCATCCCGTTATTGTTACAAAACGAGTTGCGTCTTGCAGAGATATCAAACTCTACGATCGTAAGTTGGGTATCACCCAAATACTAAATAACATGCACACATGTATTTAAGCAGTTATAATTGCAACACATTTTGCGAGTATAAAAAAACACACATCCGAAGTTTCTTCAAGTTTATTAGATGTTTAAAACTTATTCCAACTGTAGTTACATGAAGCAGTACATTTTACAGGTCGGCAGGTGAAATTCCAACAATTTCTGGGACAATAAAGTACGTGGAAATACAGTAGAAATCAATAAAAAATAATGCCACTTCACTCAGGACATGAATAAATACACGTTATTCATTACTTTTAGGAATACTTTATTTCAGAAGATACAAAGAAACATTTTAAATCACGTTTCTTGTAAACAGCTGTTTTATTGGCACACGAGCGCGGATCGGGGGAAAAAACAACACAACGCTCCAGCTAACTTGGACGTTGCGTGAGGAAGGCGATGATGTGAAGGAGTTAGAGTTAGAAACATATAGTGTATGTGCTACAATCANAGTTAGAGTTAGAAACATATAGTGTATGTGCTACAATCAGGCCACATTTTACTCTTATTGCATACAGAAAAAGAAACTGAATTGCAGGTGGCAACAATCTTTAACTTTACGACTGGTAAGACGTTAAAACATTGAACTGCTTCTCGTAGTTCGCTGCCAACATAACTGACAGCATCGTGGTCATTGCTTACGTTAAAATATGCGCAGATTAGGGAAGTGATTTTTTTTCATTTGTTCATTTCAAACGCGCTCACTTTACCACGAACCACCTATAGAAGTCTTTGCAGATTATAAAGGCCTAACGAGAAAAAAAAATCGTATAAGCTGTTCACGGCAAAGTGAGCACTTTTGAAATGAACCACTGAAAAATGTCACAGCCCCTACCTGCATATATTTTAACGGTGACAATGAACGGCATGTGCCCTGTAAATTTGGTAACGACACAGAAACAGTAGTTTCATATCTTAACGTAAAATTAAAGATTTTAGGGAAACATCTGCGGATACTGAAATCATGTTGTTTACTTTCTGTATTTTAACGCATAATTTGTAAAATTATAAAATATTTACCTTTCTAATAATTTTACAATTTAACTTGATCGACGCATAAATAAAGTAATTAGGCTGTGGTAATGTTAATTTCACATATAGCGGACGTATGCGGGATGCTCGTAGAAGTAGATTTTAAGCAGGGCTTTGAAAATTGCTCATTTTACCGTGAGGAGCCTTTACACGCGAAGTTGATCCTTTACGAGCTTTTTAACTGAGCAAGCGCAATGGAACTGATACTTCGTAATCAAGTACACAGGTTTTTATTTTCGAAACTGTGTAGCTAAGCAATTTAAGTGATGGGGAATATGTGCTTTACAACGGAATTTATACACATTGCTGAAGAGATGAAGACATTTCTGAAAAATAGCTGAGCTCACTGGTGGTGGTGGAGGAAGGTAGAGGGGGAGGAGGCGGTGGCATGAGCCGTAATGGTGTGCCGAGGGTGGAAGCGGAGGGGAAACGAAAACCGCATTTATCGCAAATGCAGCATTGTTCTCTCGGACCACGCATCTCCGGCCATCTCTCGACGGCTTTCCACACTCCGCGAGAAGGGATTATCGCATTTGCGATTCTTCCCCTCGCGTCGCCATTTCGCGAGCATTACGCGGCGGGTGAGTGTGTCGTCTCCTGGTGCGATATGGCCGTCCGTCGGCTGTGTGTTTCGAGTCGCCGCCACAGCGCTCGCAACAAGTATTCGACAGCTCCCTCGTGAGATATTCAACCCCTTTAACCGTACGTAACTCCCCCCCCCTTATATCAGCCGGAGCTCTCTCTCATCACTAAAGTTTTATACGCCGCTGGGCGCAGGTAACTGCCCTTCGTGACCGAGATGCGCGGGAATAACGTTCACGACGGCGATGCCCGCTCCAGTTCCACGTTCCTCGATACGGCGCCCAACAACGCATAGGTACCCCTTCTGCATAACGAGGTCGTTGGAGAAGGTGAAATATTCAAAGACATACCGTTTTACGCAACGATGCGAGCTGCGGGAAAAAAATATAGTTTGAACTTTTACCATTTGAGAACATTTCAAATTTTCTAAGATAAAATATACATAGTCGTTAGCCGCTTAACGTGAACCTGAAAGTCAATGATATACTATTTATACTGGAGTCTGCTTTCGCGTTAAGATAAAAATTATAGTGTATACGCGTAGGTAGATATACCGAGGTCTTAGATACAGGTCTTAGATACCGAGGTCTTAGATACAGGACTTAGATACCGAGGTATTAGATACAGGACTTCGCGAATTCGTAAAAAAAACTCTTATCCAATATCGGTTTTTTGACGTTCAAGTAAAAGTGCTTGTTTGAAGAATTTATATAAACAATAGGGCTGTCGTTTCTTGCCGAATGTGCCAAGTTCCCGGTTGTAAGCAAATGTTAAGATAATGAGTGCTAAACTTCATTGCTTGAGCGAGGTAATCCCACGAAACAAATGAAAAAATGCGAAATATTATGGCTATTTTATGTGCAATTTAATGAGCGACATAAATTTAGCTATAAGTAATAGAAGCAGAGAACTGAAATTATAGTGGTTTTTAAACTACAACTTTAAGTATTTGATAATTATACATAAAACAACTACAAGTGACTGATAACGCAGGGGAGCAAGTGTACCACCACCACAATAATTACAACCACTATCACCATGGCCATTGCAATTGTCGTTATCGGTATTATCACTGCCACTAACACCGTTATGATTACTAGAGTAACCAACAAACTAAAAACCCTACCTATAGCTAGTGGAGTTACTACCAACGCAAATAACAAAACTAGTGTTTGTACGGGAATTTTCATGAAGTTACTGTTACGAAAACTCAATTATGGGTTTTTTTTTTTTAATTTTTATTACCTATCTGCATTTACTTCGTGTCTTCTCTTCTATCATCACGGCATGTCGCCTAGAGTATTGTAATATCAAGGCTGAGATGGTCGAGAGTGTATCATGCCCTTGCATGGCCTTCTCTCATCCGGCAGGTCGATCCAACCCGGCTGCTTTAGAGGTGATTTTTCACTAGCAGTGCTCCACCCCTATTCCAAGGGAATGCCGGTTCTGTCTTTTTAACACGATACTACACCATGGCTGTTGAAATAGTTTCTACATTTTGCGGAAAATTGCTGGTGAGAAAAACTGTACAACTGTCCGTGAAATTAGGGAAGGCATTGCTTTTTCAACAATGGACTTTGTGTAAATTTCGCAGAACTTTCCATCATGGCACCTCTCCGAAAATTTGATAGTTAGATTTTCTGTACTTCCGTTTGAAAAAAAGAGATTATGATAAATTAAATTTTTCGCTGATTCCATGTTTTACTTTGCGTAAATAAAATATATCAAAAAATTCAAAATAGTTTAGTTTGGAGCGATATTTGTGCACGATCAAAACTTGTGTAGTTCATGGCTCTAACAACTATTATACGACTCCCTTATGTGAAATACGTAACTTTTCAGTTTATTGTTTTGTTTGAGCGTTTTATCGTTGCTAGCTCTTACCGGTGCCTTGTTATACTTTTTGATGCTTGAAGTAACCGGTCAAAGTGACTTAGATATCGTAACTGCCACATAAACCGTGATGAGAAGAACGCTTCGTGTTGAGACTCGGCATTACTCTTTCCCGAAACTCGAAGCTATGTAAGATACTGATATGTTCTGCGTTTTGTATTTACGGAGCACAGCTCTGTCTTCCGTCATCACGGATCGCATTTCCGTTAACATTTCCCGCTAGTAGACATACCTTTGTAACAGTGCTTTGTTTAGATGTTTTGACTTCCATATTGGCGGGAAAGTAGATAAGTATTATTATTCAGACTGGTACAGAGAGCGGCAGGTTGGTCCACCTCTGCTCTCCTCCAGCCTCATTACATCGTTATTGACAATGCAGGCTCAACTTCACCTCTTTTGTCGAAAATCTTCGTTTTTACGTCATAATTTATAGTAATTACTGACAATGTACGATTATAGAAACGAGTTGTTTAATTTTTTGTGCTGAATTTTAAATGTGTGGCATCTGTTAGTTGTAAAAAGTCGAGAACCTATTTATATTTTATCAATCAGTTCCTGCCTTTTTTTGCAAACAGGAAATAACACAGTGCAAATTAGATACAAAGGTGTGAAACAACTAGCATATTGTACATTTTCTATAAAAAAAATTTCCATTAATATCTCTGAATTTGAAATTATGACACGAAAACGAAGAATTTCTGCAAAGGGGGTGAAGCTAAGGCTTAAGGGAGCTGAACAGTGCAGGACTTGTTGAGCAAAAGGTTTGCGTTTCACGTGTTAAATGATTTTGTAGGCTATTGACGGTTATTTGAGCACTTTCGCAATGAACATTTGAAAAATGTCACGGGCTCAGCCTGCATATACTTTAATGGAGAAAAACTTAGTGGAATGCACCCAGTAAGGTTGGTAACGATGAAGGGAAAGTAGTTCCATGTCTTAACATTGAATTAATAGTCGTAGGTGACATTTGGGAAAACTGAAGCTATTCCTCTTGTTTTTCTTAGTGTGTATAAGGGCAAGAATTAGCAAATATGTAAACTATTTAATTTGTAATAATTTCACAGGTGAATAAAGTGATCTGGCCCATGGTAATGTTAATTTTGCATGTGTCATAAGAATACACAAGTATACCTTTATCAGGGCTTTCAAAAGTGCTCTGTTTACCGTTTACCTGCAGCCTACATGCGTGTCTCAGCCAACCTTCACAACATCGCTTTCAAACACAAAACACACTGCTGTATCAAAGGGGATCTTCTGACTCGCCGGGTTTCCAGTCCAAGCTGACGTCTGGTTTGTCCTTCTCGAGTCAATACGCAACAGACTTTGGCAACCTAATAAAAAATCCCTCTGTGGTTATAAAAATAATTTGTTGTATTCAATGTCGTGATAGGTTACAATACGCTCGCCATTTGATTCGTTGATATAACATACTAAGCTAAAATGTATATGCATCGGTTTTTAGATGATTTTATGGCCCACATTTTACATAAATTTACATAACGCAACGCAGTAGTACTTGGCTGCAAAATTTGGTAGGAAAAGATCAAATGTTTCCCGAGATGTAATGTAATAACTTTCTTTTTTCATGTTTCAATATCTTAGAAAATGGTGAACAAAATATACTCTGTACATACACATGTCATGGTTAATAGCTGCTAACAGCATGCAAAGCTATATTGAAATTGATTGCATGGTTTCATAGATACACCGTAATAATCTAAAATGTTTCAATGGACACTAAAAATACCAGTTTGCATGTCCTTCCATAGTTCTACTTCGTTGCTAAATTTGGCAGTAGTAGGCAGACTTTTTCCCGAGATGTCACAAAAACTATATTTCTTCATGTTGTTTTATCTTATATAATGGCTGACAGAAGCTGTTTGAAGAAAATTTTAATTGTTTTTTTAATACTATGCCTGTATATAAAGTTAAGTTCAAATTGATTCCAGTTTTTCCAAGTTATAGCATAGCTAATCTGTTAAATAGGGCCCATTTAATAATTAGCGTCTGACTCACTTAAAACCCGTGAGTTTAAATGTACTGCGGTAGTACCACTTGTCAGCCAAATTTGGTATTAATCATTATATGTGTTCATAAGATATGACCAAATCAAATTTTAATGCGGTGCTATCTTTCAAACTGACCGACAAAAGAAAGCTACGTATTGCCATATATGATGCTTGTAAATGATACTTGCAACATTCCAGTTTCGGTTGAAATTGGTCAAACTCTGTGGTAAATACAGCAAAGTAAAATGAAATATTTATATAACCACCATTTTGAAAATAAGTGCCTCATAATTTCAAATCGAAAATATTTACATGGCCTACCATATTGTTAGTTAAATTTCAAATTTGGTGGGAATTTATTTAGTGGTTTCCGAGATATGATGTAGTGCTAGACACGTAGTGCTATCTACAGAAATAGCCTACTAATAACAATATTTCTCTTGGATTATAATGATTACGTAATGTACTGTCAAGGTTCCAAATTTTATTCAAATCGGCTGAATAGTTGCCGACATAAGACATAGTGCCCTAAATTTTTAATGCTCGCCATTTTGAAAATAAGCATGCAGCTCGGTCGAAAAATATAATTGTAAGATTTACTTACTAAGTTTTATATGTGAATACGCTATTTAAATTAACCTTTGACAAATAATGTCACTGCTCATAGTTGCATAAGATGTTAAAGATAAACATAATGCGTAAAATAAACATTGCCATTGGCCTGGTCACTAATCAGTACGTCAGACAAGTGAAACTGAATAATTATTAGAAAATTTAATATTTGGCAAATTTGCTCATTTTTACACTTATAAGCATTAAAAGAACAGAAAGTAAAATTAGTCATTTCAGTATTAACATATATTTATCAAACACTACTTATTCAATGTAAAGTCATATTATGGGGAAATAATAAATAATGTGTAAACAAGCAGGGCATTCAAAAGTGTTCAGTTTACCCGAGTTTAGTGAAATTCTGTCCCCGGTTTCAATGCACACACACAAACACTCATATAAACGCTCACACAGATAGGAAGGTATAACCTAATAAGTAAAGCTATCCTTTAAAAGGTATGATAAAATGCCATAAGGAAAAAGTGGTGTGCTTTTGATCACGTAGAAATTGCCTTATATAGAACAATAACTACTCTTGATCTCGTAATCATTCGGAAGAAAACATTATCAGATAGGAAACGAAGTTAATTCATGTGTACTATGTTGGTACCCTAAATTTCATTACAACTAAATGTAAGATATGACACCACCAGTCTCTCTCGCAAAAATTCGAAAAATATCTTACAACACATCATATCTGTAGACAGTGTAATTTTATTATTTTAAGTATTTATCTAATGTTTGTTTATGTTTTGGAATATGTCTGGTAATTTTGTGACTTAGGTATGTTTTGCATTGAAGCTAGTGACTATAATGGTACTCTAATTTCAAATACAAGTCTGTTTTGTGACTTTAAAAAAGAAGAGTGATGGAATGTAATACTGTTATATATATATTTCGTAATTTTCTTTATGGTTAACATAAGTAATTTTATTTTCATTATTTTGTTATTTTTTGAATTATAGTCATTGAGGTTCGGCCGAGTGTCAGGTGCTTAGTATTTAATTTTATTTGTGTCTGCGATGAATTGTGTGTGAGCAAAACTTGTTTAAGTGTTATTCACTTTAAATTTCATTAAATTTGGAACGCTTGCTTGCATGATTTATAGTGTACATAAATTTGTCACTTGACGTTTGAAAAGACGTTGCAGGCGAGACCCGCTGGCTTTTCGAATGCACGGGCAGAATGTTCTACGTCATCATAGTGAGCGGATACGATGTGTGTCGCTCTAGACTACGATTGACAAGATACAATTAAGAGATGGCATGGTGTTACGTATAGAAGTTGTGCCACGCTGATTTATATACATAATTATGCCCATTTACTGCATCGACATTAATTTTAAGTCCAATAAAAATTAGTTCCTTCTTATCTAGTATCCTGGTAAGGAACTATGTTCTTCTATCCCGTCCATAAAAAAAATGAGGGTGCGTGTACTTATGTACGCGCGTTACAAGTTATACTTGTTTGGCGTGACTAAAATAACATTTTCGCGCATAACTTAAAAAATTTGAAAAGACTTTAAAAATTTTATTATACAACGATACGCGCATAACCTCAAACGCTGGTTACTAAGTAACAGTATGTATTATCTACTTGATTGCAATGTTCACTGTCGAATTTCGTTACAATGTGCGTGCGCAACTTCCGTTGCACACTAAATTTTTACCCCCAACGCGCCAAAATAAGTTTAACTTAAAAAATAGGAAAGACTACCAAAATATGCAGTTAAATGTATTTGTGTGTGAAACAGGTTTTTATGCCCATAACATGCCCTGATGACTAGTTTTTGATGTTTTATTACTAAGCACCGGCGAACATTATGAAAGGTTTTACAATTAAATGTAGCGGACAATTTTTCTTTCGTTTAAAATTGTTTAAACTTTCAACAGTTATTATTAAAATTATTTACCAGGTAAGTTATGCATAAAAGCCAATTTTAACTATTTTAACTTGATGTGAATAATTTCTGAAGAGTGAAAATTGATTTTTTAATATAAATTATTTTTACAAAATCCTCTATTATTTTATTTATGGATAGCATGTGTACAGTCCTACACCAACACCACTGAGAAATTAAATAATGTTATTTATAAGCAATTTTTCTTATGCAACAACGTACATGCTGTGTTTTTGTTGTTTGAGGTTTACTATTTTTTAGAATGCTATGTTGAATTGTGTTTTGTTCCTGTACCTACACTTCGAGTATCCTCTGTTTGACTAGTCCACTCTGTCACTTTGAATATATTCATTAATAAACACACACTTATAATATGGTGGAATTGAAATAATTTGCCCACAGGCCACCATAGTCTATTGTTTGTCTCTAGTGTGTAACTATACACCACTTGTAGATAATTAATATATTTTGTAATTAATGTAAACTGAAAATGATTAAAAGTATCATTTTATAAATCTGAAGTATTATTACAAACACTAACAGAATATGCGTGCCGTTCAACTGCATAATAAACCCAATAAGGTAAGTCATTTGTTGGTAATTTCCTCACTTTACATTGCCCAGTGCCACATACCTTGTGAAGCGAGAAGTTAGGTTTGAGCAGTGTTGG
>NQII01002901.1:95632-116517 GCA_002778355.1 Clitarchus hookeri | reverse complement strand
GGGGGGGGGGGGAGATTGTTGCGCAGGCTTTCCTACAGCAAGTATAGGATATACACGGTGAAGTGAGCACTCTTTAAGTCTCTCTTAAGATATATTAACTACTAATAAATATATTTCATAGCACGCTCGTGCGTTATATTTTGAGAGAGGAGAAATGTAGTCTATATACTCTGTTTATTAGTCACATGCAATGTTTTAATAAAAAAGGAACAGTAAGATGGAAATTGGCTGAAAGCAAAAAAATTAACAGGGCCTTAAAGAGTGCTCATTTAATCATGAATAGCCTATAAGCGAGAGCGGGGCAGCACTGTGGTTTCTCAGCCACAGACCCGTCCTATACGGCCTCCAGATGCGCGAAAGGTTTATATCTGGCTTGTGCAACATCGGTCTGCCATGTACGCAGAAGCATACATTGTGGGTCGATACATTTGTTAGGGACAACATATTCCTACGGACTTTTGTTAGAATATGTTCAGGGATTAAAATGCTATTAAGGGATGTCATACATCAAACATACACTAAGGTAATTTCATTAGACTGCCTTCCCAAAGGAAAGAAGGCTCACAAGTGGAATATAATCAGTGTCTAAAATCATACACATACATTCCCCAGACTATGCTCTCTGTCTCTGTCTTCTGAAACACACATAATGACATTGTGGCCTATACATTCCAGTACTACCAAAGACTACTTAAAAGATTTACCTACTCTATACTACATGCCAAATTTACCTCGTATTAATATTTATTCTTTCGTTTTTTTTTACATTAAACCTAGTAACTACACATAATCTTAACTCCGCGTAGAGGTTGTATTGCTCTACCACTCCTGGTTTGTGTTCTCTGATCACTAGGAGACACATATCACTCCTCGTTTACGATTTATTCCGCCGATATTATACTCCTTTCCTCTATCATATCAGGACTCATTTGTTTTCGACTTCCACCTAGAGTCTACATTACCAATAATCTCGTTATCCTCTTCACGAACAATATGTTCGTTTATCGAAATCTGTAAAAGTAGTCCATTCCTACGGTATGACTTCCCTTGTTCGTTATCTACCACATATGGTCTGGGAGCTGAATGTCGACCCACAACCTTCCAAAGGGTCCATATATTTCCGTTACTGTTTCTAATCAACACTTCTTTTCTTATTGCGGATGGAAGTTCTCCAACTCCTCTGTTATAATAATATTTCCACCTGTTTCGTTTGTCTTCTTACTTCTCTTTAATATTTAAGGGCCTCTTAGTTTGTGAAACATTTACACTTGTTGGCAACTTGCTTTATAACGTAATACACATAAGAAACCGTGCTTGAGGTAAAAGTACAGGAATCATTGGACAGTTCCCATATAATAACAGGGATAATTAAACATCCTGTCCTTCAAATATGAACTTCATCAACATTATTTTGCAACATATGCCCCATTTTCTGCTAAACCATTAGAGCACGTGTAGCAAGGACGTTTCTTAATTAATATAAAATTCCATTATTCAGCAAACCATCAAGTCAGGTACTCCGAATCTTGAAAATATGGCCTTCAACTGATTAATTACTGCCTCTGACTATGTATCCGCTATTTGAACTAACGCTAACCAATTAGAGTATGACGAATTACAAATTAAATATATCTTACCGCACATGGAAAATATGTCAACAGCCACTCTCTTCCTTGGACGTTGTGAAAAATAATTGGACTGAAAAGTCACTTTAACATTTTGGTTTTTAAATCGTTCACATGTCTTACATTTCTTTACTACCCTTTTCATATCCTTATTAATACCAGACCAAGTCAATAATAATTATAACATTCCTGTCTTAATTCTCTTGGAACTACTATTTGTTATGCAAGAAAACCATAACTTGTGCTATATTAATATCATGTCTACACTTCCAGTAATTCCTAATTACTTCATTAACATGGTCACTAAGTCGTAGCCAATCTTGCAGACACATTAGATTGAAATATTGCAAACTCATATTTTTTTTCGTTGCTTGTTGAAACTGAAATTTTGTAGCTACAGTAATTAGAAAATGATTAGTCAGGGCATGCACATTAAAATCCAATTATTATTAACATAATTTATTCAGTTTATGCTATGCTTTTGACAATGAATGTGCAATAAACTGCTGTTTGCCAGGCAAGCAGGACACGTTTAAATCATAGCTCAATACACTCATTAACGTGCAGTAATAGTCTTGGTGACAACAAATAAGTTTTTTAAAAATAATTTTTAAAGGCATTTCCTTTTCAATCTGAGCATAAGTGGCTTTTGTGGGTTTAAGTCCCTAACCGCAAATGCAATATGATAATTATCTTGTAATAAACACCCTCGAATACCATATTTCAAAGTATCGATGTTTATTTAAATAGTTTTCGTTTCATAACAAAATTGTAAGACAGGTATACAAGCTATTAATTTCTTCAACCACACAAGTGCGTTTTCGGGTTTTGTGTTCCACTCCCAAACAACATTGTTTTTTATTAAAGCTATTAAAGGTGCAGTAACAATTGACAAATTTGGTATGAATTAAGTTATAAATTTAGCCAACCCCAATATAATCAACAGTGTCCTTTCATCAGTAGGCCTTTCTGATTCTACAGTTACATTTCAATCATATAATTTGATAACCTCCTTTGATAAAACTTACCCGATAAATAAGTAAGGTATGAAGTTTACATTGGAAAAGGGTGTCAAACGTGTGGATGAAGTCATGGACATATGTTATTGTAATCTGGGCATATTGAATATTAGTCTGTTTTCACAGCATTCACCTTGTATCTATCTGGATAACTCGTGACTGTACAGTACTTCGCTGGTTTCAGAGACGCTGCAAATATCTGCTGCTCGTTGAATGACCAATTCCATTTCGCGAAGTAATCGCTCCCAAAAATCTCTCCTTCCGATGTACAAAACAATTCTATCCCGTATCATATTGTCCTCTTCTTTAAAGCCACACGACTGTGCATATATCTTAAAAAATACTGTTCACAAACCTAATTTCGCCCCGGCGAACAGTACGCTTTTTTCTGAAGAAAATGTATAAAAATTATACACATTTATATATTCATTGCTGATACAGTTAAGTCGTATTGCCACTTCCGTTTTGCCTACTTTCTCACTTGCCACTGATGTTTCCACAGAATAAATTCTGGTCTACTACCAACAACTAAATTATGTATTTAACTACTCTGTATACCTCTTACGACATAAGCGAAGGCGGAAATTCTTGAACACCACACATGAATTTTCTGTCAACTATCCTTTTAGATTTCAGGTAAGTTATAAAAAATTGCTGTTACATTTAATGAACCGAGAGATTTGCGCGCTTTGGAAATGAACAATAATACTTATATATAACGAATTTTCTTAAAGTAATATAAAATAATTTATAGAAGGTAGTGACATAATTGTGAAATAAACCTTAAAATAGCTCTTAACTGTTTATATATCAGTTTCATTTAAAAAATAACGCTGCCGGTTAACTGTTTATAAATCTGATTCACTTAAAAATAGTTATGTTGTCTGAATGGTGAAAATGTGTGTACAGGAACTGGGTTTATGAGCACAAAGATGGAGCACGGAAGGAAAATTTACACCCAAAAAATAATTTCATTACAAGCAGATTCGTTCAGATTAATATGACTTGTCTTTGTCAGTGTTATTACAGAACCTAAATATTAAAATTATCAGTTTGTCAGTGAAGGGGAACACTGTCATCGAGTTATTTACTACTGTACAGTGTGCGAAATAAAAGAGAGTGATTTTGTTTCAGGTGAAACTTGATTGCAAAGACCCGCAAAATGCGGCAATTACCTTAGAGAAATGTCTCAACGATTAAACAGTTGAAGGTGCCGTGCTCGTGGCGTATCTACCAAGAGGTAATGTCACTGAAGCAGTAGTCCCACAAAATGCTCTAATGCATTCAAAGGATTTTTTTTTCATATTTATCATATGAGTGTGTACGTATAGTGAACGTAAATATTTTCTTTTGGTAAATATGTAAATGGTAAATATTTTCTTTTCCACACATCGAGGACTGCGTTCCTACATTTGCTCGGGAAAGAGTTATATGCGTAGGTAAGTTCCAAACGTTGTATATGAGGCCGCGGTGGTGTAGTGGTCAGACTACTCACCTCTCACCTAGGCGAACCGGGTTCGATTCCAGGCGGGGTCGTTCCTGGATTTTTGCAAGTGGGGATCTCCCGTTTTCCCCACCCTTGCATTCCGGTGCTGCTCCGTACTCACCTCGCGTCACCCTCATCGCCGCTCAACTCTCTCCACTTCACTCCGCTCGTTTCTCAGCAGCGCCTGATAACATGCTCGCCAGCCTGCATCCCAGCCAATAACAAGCTTTCGCAGCATGCAGTAGCCAATCACACACAATGCCCTTTCCCAGAGCCTCGCACAGCCAATCACAGAATGGGTACGCCCACATAAAAGAAACCGCAACGCCACTTCGTCTCTGTTTTTTGTTCTTCTCTGTGCTATGACTTCACTTCTGCGGCGTCGGTCAAAGTTGTCCATGTTTAAGCGAGCAGTTGTGCTCCGTCGTTGCTTTCCTGCGTTCATCTTCGCAGTTTGGCGGCTTAATTTCTTCACGAACCTACTAACTGTAACAACACGCATTCATCAAGTGACTTTTAAAATTTTATGTATCATAAATACGTTACTAGTACTCCCGTTTCACTTTAGTAAGTTCACAGAGCTCTAATTTCTGCGATCTACTTTCAACATTCCTTTAAGGGCTGCAGTTCGAATTTACAGTTCATTTACGGTTTCTTCCATTTTTTTCTGAAGCCCTGCTAAATTCCAGGATATTCCTCCACCTCATGCGAACAAAGCTTAAGAAAGTATAGCAAATCTCATCAAAGAGGCAATGCACCGCATTCGTGCGCACTCTGTATAATATTATTTTATGTAAGAACTATTTCTTACTAGGCAATACAAACATACCTATTTTTTATTTTTTTATTCATATTAATTATAAGTGAAATATTATTATTTATAGAGAGAATAAAAATAAAAGTTCAATCATATCAAAAATAAGGTACTTTTATGAACGTAATCATCTAAAAGCATGGACATGTCCCCAACACAACGACACCGTGATTTTTCTTTTCGATGTTTGTTTTCACAACAGCTCGGCTAAATGCGCACCATCTGGAGCATAGTGCATCTCCACAACACGGTATGCCACGTGTTTATCCGCTATTTTGAATAGTTTCGCTTGTATGTCTCTCTCGACAGCCCAGCGAGAGTCGGAATTCTCCGCGCTTCTCTACAGTGAGATGGCGGCGAACGTGTACCGCAAAACACCCAACACATTTACAATGCAAACGACGGTTACTTCAAGCTTCAACTGCAATGTACTCTCCGTTAACTGATCAAATAAACTGCGTTGCGAAACCTGTATGTGAAAACGCGTAATAACCTCAGTTAAGGCTTTTAAACACGCGAGCCCTGGGCCTTGTTCTTTTTTATTGCATGTAGCAAGCTAACACTGGTAGTACAAGGAAAACGCAAGTAGAAATATTGAAAGTCTTCGTGTTCAAGTTCCTTCCGAAACATTCGCTATCCCCATTCAGACCCAGTCTACACATCTGCGTACTTCACACACGTGTAGGTAATTTCCGGTCTGTACTGCACTCTGCGAAGCTCAACGACCAATGAATGATCTCACCTGTGGGTAAACGATACGCAAACGATCTTACTGGTCTAGATCATAATTTATTCATAAAACTGTAACCGAACATACATAATATCGCAGGTCTTGAAAGCTTATGAGGATGAAGAGATGTGAGTAAGCAGCAACGCCGGAATGAAAAAAAAAGGGGGGGGGGATCCCCGAGAAAACTCGCCGATAAGTGGCATCGTTCAGCAAGACCCACATGAAAAAATCCGGGAGCGAACCCGCTGGGAGCCGAACCCGGTACACCTAGGTGGGAGGCGAGTGGTCTGACCACTACACCACCGTGACCCAGTGGGGGTTGGTTGGGGGGGGGGAGGCGGTGTTAATTTAAGTGGTTACCTCTGTCTTGTGCTATGAGAAGGGAGCAATAACGTTGTCTCGCATACGTCTAACAAATTAGCTTTCTTTTTTATACATATCAGCATTTATAATTCAATAGTACCTGCACATGTAAATAATCTGTGTTAGTACCCTCTACGTCTGTAACAGCATTTTTGGTCCTAAATAATAAAACTCTTACAGGATAAAATAAAGAGATCAGGAACATTTTTTATTTAGTTNTCAATAGTACCTGCACATGTAAATAATCTGTGTTAGTACCCTCTACGTCTGTAACAGCATTTTTGGTCCTAAATAATCAAACTCTTACAGGATAAAATAAAGAGATCAGGAACATTTTTTATTTAGTTTTTTTTTAAAAATCACTGAAAAAGGAACTCATATATGCAAAATATATTTCCTACAATTTAACTAAATTATTTATAATTAATTAATTATATTATCGGTAAGGTGTTTTATGAGGAGTAATATTTATGCAGAGATTTCAACACCAAAGTCTTTTGAGGCAGTAAAAACTGGAAAAACATTACTTTTTGAACTCTTTTATCGAGTTGATAAATTTTTTAAAGTAGCCTCTTGGGCAATACATTCCAGTGTTACTTGCATTGCGTAATAAAGACTGAAGTCACACAAGTGTGTTGCAGTTTTTGTCTTCTGTTATATACGACTGCGACAGAATAAACCAAGTCGATACCCAGTAAATATCGAATTTTGTACAGTGCAATATGCGAGTTCAGTGAGGTGTGGACTAACTGAATATACATAGACAAGAGCCGGTGTTTCTGTGGTGGTGGATGAAGGCTACTCACTCCTTTGTTGTCTTGAATGCTACTAAATGCGTATCGACCTGAAACTGTGTTGTCAAGCGTGATTCGATATAATGGTGTAAGTAAATGAAAACTTCTCGTATATTCCTTGTTTAGCCACCCCATTTTCACTAATGCCTCCTATAACTGTTTTAAATGTAAATGTGCCATTAAAAATGTTTTTTACGTAATTTCAGCATTCTATATAAGAGTAAATTTTCTGTATTAATAAATTGTCCAGCGCAGTACTGGAACGAGTTCAACACATAACTTCGTTTTTAGGTGTCGAATGAAAGGTCAGAAAGATATTACAGTTACTAATTTGGAGGCAGGGTGAAGAGCGTTTATAGTATGAGAGATTCGGATGGCACATAATGCCACTGATTTTTATTTTGACATTATCAATTTTATTTAAAATTTTGTTGTATCAATGATAATTTATTTTCTATGTGCCTTTGTTCTTCACATACCATCTATTAAATGTTTGCTTATGTTGCATTACATAATCGAATATTATTGGTAAACTAGTGGCATGGCACGCATTTTAGAAATTAAGGCGCGCAATATATTAATTAACATTGCCTTTNATATTATTGGTAAACTAGTGGCATGGCACGCATTTTAGAAATTAAGGCGCGCAATATATTAATTAACATTGCCTTTAAGCATTTAATGAATACAAAAAGTATATTTCCTATTAAAATTATATTTTAAGTCTTGTTACTTTGTAACGACGTGTTGAAATAAGAGCAAAAAATTTTCCAGCACGTTCAGATAAACACGTGATATAAAACAAAGAACATATGTTTACAGTAAGTGCACGAAGGATACAAGTGAACTTATAAACTTCTCAAATTTGGAAATCATCGAAATTTTTATTTTTGGTTCTGTGGCTTTAGATTCAACCATGNATATTATTGGTAAACTAGTGGCATGGCACGCATTTTAGAAATTAAGGCGCGCAATATATTAATTAACATTGCCTTTTAGCATTTAATGAATACAAAAAGTATATTTCCTATTAAAATTATATTTTAAGTCTTGTTACTTTGTAACGACGTGTTGAAATAAGAGCAAAAAATTTTCCAGCACGTTCAGATAAACACGTGATATAAAACAAAGAACACATATTTACAGTAAGTGCACGAAGGATACAAGCGAACTTATAAACTTCTCAAATTTGGAAATCATCGAAATTTTTATTTTTGGTTCTGTGGCTTTAGATTCAACCATGNTGAACTTATAAACTTCTCAAATTTGGAAATCATCGAAATTTTTATTTTTGGTTCTGTGGCTTTAGATTCAACCATGTTGAATTTCATTAGTTAAAGCATACAAACTTCCAAACAACTCTTCTTTTGTGTTGCATCGAGTAACAATATTTCTCGTATCTTTTTGTCCACATTTTTGTTACATTTTGTAACATCGATGTAAGTATAAAGGTAAAGGGTAAAAATGTGAGCTGAAACCCCAGTCTCGATTTGGCAGATATTTGCAATTACGGCAATTGAAGCGAGTATGGAGCATCGCCAAATAAAAAGGAAGATCCCGGAGAAAGCCCGCCGACCAGTGGCATCGTCCGGCACGATTCCCATTTGCGAAAATCCGGGAGTGACCCGGCCGGGGATTAAACCCGGTTCGCCTTGGTGGGAGGCGGGCATGTTAATCGCTCAGCCACCGTGGTACCTGTAGCGATATCAAGTCAGAAATCTACGGGTAAGAAGTGTTTGGTTGTATTACATTTAAGGTGGTTGCCCGGCTGAAGGTATCCACTGTGTCGAGACCTCAAAGTGCNAAGAAGTGTTTGGTTGTATTACATTTAAGGTGGTTGCCCGGCTGAAGGTATCCACTGTGTCGAGACCTCAAAGTGCCGGAAGCTAAGGATGACCCTAGGTACTTGTGTAGTTGTCTCATCGCCCCTGTGGCCAAGACAATGCGCTAGCGTGCAGTGTTTCCGCTGGCTACGAGTATATGGAACGTTCAAGGCAGATTCACAATCTCTTCGCAACGCACGCACGCAAGTATGTGCGTTTTATGTTGGCAGACATTCCAACAAAAACGTAACTTTGCGAAGCGAAGCTAGATTTAGATTCTGCATGTGTTTTATTTTTGCATGCTTTGTGCAAAATATGGTTTTAGTTAAATAAATAAATGTATTATTAAATTGAACGTTGCGATTGCCTGAGAGTTCAGCCGTACATAGAAGTTGAAACTTGAGAGTTGAGCTTCTCTGCCTCTCTTTTATACGTACATACGCTAAGTGTGAGTGAGTGTATATATATATATGCAGTGTTCAACCTTTATTTCTACACACGTTACTTGGAGGTTGTAAATCCATCTTAAGCGTTGATTGACCCTTTCATTTTATGACATAGTAATTAAAATAAAGGTGTGAGGCACGTTCGTATACAACTTTAAAGAGTCTGTACTGAAATATTCACGACTAAAAATAATCGCGAAAACATCCGTTGTATAATTTCCTTTAAAAAATGCACATAAAGTTAAATGAAGAATCGTAGACTTGTAAACACATGTGTATCGTTTCTTGATTGTTATACGTATGCAGACACCATTAAAAATGTTGACCACTTTTCCAATAAAACATATCGTGCTGAAACTTAATGTCGAATAAACTTCTGGCTTCCAAGTGTTTATTTAGAATCGGAACATGTAATTTGTAGCACTAATGAGTAGATTTTGCATTCAATTTTCTGTCGTACCAAAATTTCAATTTTCAGATAAATTACAACGTAATCGGTAGGCACCTGCAACATTTGCTTTATTCTCCGACCATACTCTAGACTTCATAGTTAGGGACTAGAACTTTCGACGAATTCATTTTAGAACAAGCTATAATTCAAACATACTGCGGCAGCAGACAATGAAGAGAAAACTGACGCTTGAACATGCATAGGGTCTTGCAGTCTTGCCTACAGTTCGTTTCCACGCCAAATTTTGGACGCGATTCGACCATTTTATCGTTAATGGTTTTATTGGTTTGGATTTCATCAGGGTGTAACAGGTAAACGCACTAGTTCTTCAATTCTACTCTGTAAACAAAACATTCACAACAAACCTGTGTGTCTTATGTCCCTTGTTACCAGATTTTAACCAAACCTCTAACAACTCTTATATATTTCACTAAAATATGAACGGTCCAGTTTATTATGCACAGATTGTATTATTTTGGGTGACGTTGACTGATTCCCTAGGATTCAACGCGCTCTGCACATACCAGAGTTCTTATATTTTATTATTTATTGTCGTGTGTGTGTGTATATGAAGCTACCTTCCCATTCCTATGGGGCAATATGAATCCTGACACTATAATTGCCCTTTCACACGGTCATAGTTCTCTTCAAATTTTCTTTATATTTATTGAATTCAATTCCTCGAAAGCTGCGTGACGTCACTCGGAAGTGATAGCAGCTATTTTGTCTTTTAAGCCATTGAATTACTCAAATTCCTTCAAAGATTTTCGTTTAAAACCAGTTACCACTCCGAATTATTAAAACAGTGTAAATATAATATTTAGTAACTTTATACACAAAATGATGTGTAGATAAGCTACAAAAAAAATTCCTAAGTTTATTTCATGCAAAGTAAATATATCATATTAGAAAAAAAAATTTTGTTTTGATTTCTACAAATTATTTATGCATATTGCATAGTTTGTTAAAAAAAAACTGAACAAATAATTATGTTTAACGGAAATGTTTGCAGTTAATTTTCAAGTTGCCATTTCAATATTTATTCAGTACAGCTTCACGCGTGAAAAGCTTTTTTAAATTCTTTTAAGTAATAATTCAATTTATATTGAATTCAATCCAATCAAATGCACGCGAACACTTTCTGTATTCAATCAGTTGAATAATACATGTTGAATTCAATAAAATATTTGATCGTGTGAAATGGCATTAAGACTGAACCTTTATGATTGTTCTAAAAAGTGCCAGGCCCGAGTGAAAAATGCATCTCATAATTACGATAGGATCAGGACGCTACAATGTTTCAGAAGATATGTTATCTCACAAAATTTTAATGATTTTCAACTTTGTCTTGGCATACCAATGTACACACACCATGTAGGCCGGGACTTTTGTTTCAAACGTTTGCATATAAATCAATATAATTGTTGGTTTATGTAATTTTTCTGAAGGATCGGTTGTGTACACGATTACGTCAAGGTTAAATGTATTTAGGCATTACAATATTTTTACATAACTTCATTAAAGAGCTCGTTGACTCTGGTAGGTGGGAAATGTTTTCACCGAAGTTAGTTTTGTTTACCGAGCATCTGATGTGTATTTTTAGTACAAGGCAAAGAGTGGAGAACTTATTTTAGGTGTGAATGTAAGTGCAAGATTCATAATTGGTTTCTACTAATGCCTGGATGATTGGGGATGTTGTTATTTTCAACGGAAGGTATTAATGACTGAGTAGGGAACAACGGGTTTTTTTTACTGGAATATAGCTGGCTGCCTTAGTACATGATAAAAATAAAGCTTTGGCGATGAAACAGCTGGATGCAAACTAAACAAAAGAAAGTAGGGTCCCTATAGATGTATAGCCAGCATTTGCAAGATTGCAAGAATACTCCGAAACCAAGTCTCGAAACATATCACAGAGAAGACACACGACCAAATTAGAAGGTTTTAAAAAATTAATTGAATAATTGGGCACAGTAATATTAATATTAAAAAGGAAACGGCCTTAAGTTTTGTTCTGACCATGCAGGTAGTATTCGGAATGATTCTTAATAATCTAAAAACAGTAAAAATGATAACATTCTTTTGGACAAAATCACTTCTGCTCGTGTGGCTTGCGTACTAAAATGTCATTATAGGGAATTATCCCACTAAGGTGAATACACGGTAGCTTCTAAATGAGTGAAATAATCTTGTCGTTTAGTCTGTACTTCTCGAGAAGGCTTCGAACTGTTTATAATCAGAGTTGACATCTTGTTTACTCTGCCTGCGTTTGAACAGTGCTCTATGCTAACTAGCGTGTTTGGCGTTAAAACGCCACCGAATGTCCAATCCACGAATGTAACACTGTTAATGGTAAGTTTTTCTAGAACCCGATGTTTTGTCTGTAATCGGATTTCCAATCCAAAAAGTTCCAACCGACGTTGCGGTAGGGTTTATAGAACTAGCGCGGAAGGATCGCCTACAATTCCCTTCCTCCCTTACCTTCTTAAACCCAGTCGTATGATGAAGTGTATTTATAAAGAGGGTCTACCAGGCATCGGTGTTCAGCGCGATACTTTAAGAGCTACTTTCAGCGAATAGGCGATAAAGGTTTTGATGTAACTGCTTAAGGCCGGGGTTTTATTACTGCGAGGAATGGAGCGAAAAAATCACCAAGCGAGAAGATGAGATGTCGGCTGAGAACTTGTTCGAGATCTGCGCAGACTTACGCACAGCATTATGCGACACAGCTTTCTTCGGTGGTGTAACATAAAATGCAGAGTACAGACGAATATATACTTTACTGAAGGTTAAGTCTGGATGCAGGAAACTACATTTTCCCTTATTTGTCACACTTGTTAATTTAAAGACTATGAAAGCCAAAGTAAAATGAAATTTGTAACCATGAAAATGTTAGTTTTCCTAATTATATGTGTAATGATCTGGCGTCCATAAGTTTTACTGATTTATTAAATCGGAACTAAACCGCTTTAAATATTTTAATAATCAGGAATTTTCTTTGTCTTAAAATAATATTAGCGTTTAATTTTTTTTTCCTTCTAAGGATAGTAATGCAAACTATGCCCATGTTATTTGCGGTAACTCATGGTATTGTTTTAACAGTTAACTATTGAAATGCTGCGCAGTTTGTTGTTAGCCGTGTCAAATATTTATTTCTACTTTACAAGCGTTTACAAATTTAACAACATATTTTTGTCCAGAGCGTAATATTAATTTTTAATGATATAATGAAACCAAATACTGTGCACAAAATTTTAAGTTATTGCACCCGGAGGTGACCAGAAAAAAAATGCGGTTGACATATTTTTTAATGTACGGTTTTCGCATGCGTACAGATTGCTCATGGCGCGAATTTCATGAATTCATTTGTTAGCACACAGACAAAAGTCTGATATTGTGCCAACAGTATTAATGTTACAACAACATTAACATTTGGTTGTCTGTGATACATCAATAACTAATAATGCTGTTAATGTAATATTAATGTTAATGTAACATTAAAAACGTTTGTAACAACGTTACCTCCTTAATGTAATGTCAACATTAAGATGGTGTTTATGTTTCGGCAAAACTAATTTTGTGTTAAAATAAAGTTCCAACATTAATGTTAAAATGTTTCTTATATTTCCTTTGATTAAAAAAATATTCCTATGTAAAATAATTTAAGTACAGTTGTTTTGTAACACAAATAAATATTACCAACGAAAACCAAAATGAGGGGTGTGAGGTGATTCGAACCTCGTCTTGAGTGCTCGATGTTCTCCACTTCTCCAAACCTGATGTCCTACCACTCGCTCTATCTTAACACATGTGATCGTGTTTCATGCTTTGTGTATTCATTACAATTTAACGACAAACTGCAGTTCTCTTTACTTATGTGGAAATACTTCATGCTCTACATGTATATGCATATTTGAAACACGTAAACTGCTTTGCAAGGCTTGAGAGCTGGTCTAAGCTACATTTAGCTCTCAGACTTTGCTTTACAATTTAAAGACAGTGGTTTCATTTTACTAGGTTATCGCTGCCCACTACTATCCGCCATTTTACAACGTTAAGTCAGTGTAAAGTTGTGGGGGTTGGGCATTACTTTAATGCCGCAGTAACACAATATTTAGTTCTTCATGTCATTTGGTTGCAGCAACATTACGTAGAGGCTTTATTAACATGAACACTTCAACAGCATATTTGCATAATAGTAATATAAGTCTTTGTAAATTGTTCACATTATTTTCTTTGTCACTAAATTATTCATCTTACTACAACACACAATTGTTAACTTTGTCACAAAATTATTAATTTTACTACAACATAAACGTTCAAAGAAATGGTTAAATAGTATTTTTTTGTTGCATAGACACAATAATTTATTTTCTGTACGGCCTAGACATCTTTACATAATGAGCCAGAATAGTTTGTTCATTGTGCGAGTCCAGCAGGCGAGAAGCAATTCACACGATATGTCACACAGCTGAGCCGTTGCAACGCAGCGATCGTGTCAGCTATTTCAGCGAGAAAAAAAAAATACTCGCTGCATCTCCGCTACTAGCAGACAACAGACACTAGATAAAATACGAAGATCATATCCAAAATATATTAATACAGTGCTGCAAATGGAATTGCGTACATTGCTACCAGGAAATGAGATATTCACACAAGAGGACGAGGAAGGTACACGAAATATGGTACTCGCGCGATAATTACTTTTATTACTATACATGTAAAATTCACATTTGCATGCATTGAAAAAAATTTGGTGCTTTGAATATTTTAAATATACGGTGCAGAAACTGAACAAACAAACGTTTTTATTATACAAAATGCAGCTAGCAGCAGTTTATTCAGAGCAACCTGCAGCAGTAATTGGCAGCGTTGCTACAGCGCGTTGCCCGTTGGATTCGCCCATTGGCTGCTGTAATGGTGGAAAGTTTCTTTTTAAAATCCAAACTGTTTGAGTATGATTGTATCACATTATTTCTTCCAGTTCTTTACTGGCTAAAGTGTTGTGCAGGATGTATCAATAAGAACGGTGTTCGATTCATAATACAAACACTAGAGAGTATACGCTCTAAGTACAGACTGCCACAGACAGAATGACCTACGACCAAGGTCTTTGAAATTAGCGATTTAATAGTAGAACAACTTCGTAAGTGTTGTAGTATGAACTTTGTTAACCTTGAACTCAGCATTGGAGGTTACTTAAGTCATCCTTGGAACTGTTTGTGATTTGCTAATAATGAAAGAATGTTTTGAAATGTAATGTAGAGAGTTCTCGAGGCTTCCTGACGGCGGCTCTTGGATACCCGCGGATGGTCGCGGGAAGGGGGGAGAGATACACCATAGTGCCTTTCCCCCCACCCGAGTGGTGTTTTAACCACCACTCTGGTTAAGCCAGCGGCAAACATCACAAAGGAAATAAAGTCCCTCCCCTCTCTACTAGCAGTTCTTTACCCACTAATAAAGCGCATGGTTCCTACCTAACTGTCTCCTCTAGCATTTTCTATTAATGCACGCAATCAATTTGAATTATTGTCTGTTGAAAGGGGTTTTAATTTACCTATGCCGGTTGTCCCCTGATACTCTTGTTAGTTACAGATTAACTATGGGTACACCTAGGGAGGCACAAACGCTGCTTGTGTGTGCAGTACCTCTCAGCCATGATGCACGTCCTCGTCCTGAGATGCATCTAGCTCCCGTCCCTACCTCGGACGTACATCTAACAAGAGTTAGGGTAGGTTAGGAAAGCGGGCAGGGCCAGACATCGGCGAGACACCGGCCGGCGCCGAGGAGAGACAACCACAGGCGGCGGAGTAGGAGACTGTGCTTCGCAGTGTAAGGGATGCCATGTATGAGACACAACTCAAGTTAGTGTGCATGCTTAGGCTCTTACGTCCTGGACTTTGACTTTTCCCACAGAACTTTAGGCTCATTAACTTTTCCCCTATATGCGTGGAAATTAGTTGTGCGACGGTAAGCTTCTTTCAGAAACTCAGGACTAACGAGGCATTGTGGAATACGTACTCATATGCTTTTGTAAAGGAAGGGACTTTTGGGCACGAACTGAGATGAGATTGTACGAGAGAGAAGTAGTGTCAAGGTGGTCCGGAGGAAGCTGCGAATCTTAGCCTGATTTTAACTGAGCGGAGTTGCGGACTGAGAGAGAGAGAGAGAGAGAGAGAGAGAGGGGACTGTGTGCGTGAGTGAGCGAGAGCGGGCCACTAGTCATCAGGCGATCACTACCAGCATCGCAAGGTGTCTTGGGGGAGAGAATATCCCCGGGTCTGGCGTTGTGGAGAAGCACTAACGACACCCTCGGGGGCTGGTGAGGAGAGTGTCCTCGGTTCCAGGACTGATGCCGCGTGCGAATTTATGTGGGTGTGAGTCGGACAAAGTGGGAAGATTAAGTAACATCGTTCCAGTCGCCTCTCGGGGAGCCTCTCTTGTAGGTTAAATGCTTTGTTATTCGCGGATACACTCTACCAACACGGGAATGCAAAATTGTTGTCAAATTTACTCTGCCTGTTTTAGTTTGAAGAGTTTTGGGAAGTAATGGTTTCCATCTCTTCCTCATCCCAAGTTGCTCTTGTGGTTAGGAGCGGTGGAGGTTGAGACGGGAAACTATGGTGGATGGGGAAGGAGGTGAGAATCCGCCACAAAGTCTTGGTGGTAGGCGATTTCTGGACCACGCTAGTGTACTGGGCGCAATCCCAGAGTGGTTGGAGAATCAACATTCTGATTTATACAGAAACGGGATTCAAGCTTGTGCCATGCTGTAATCGGTTTGTAAATCGTCTAGGGGACTATTCAGGAAGGTTGAAATAAGTGCACTACATCACTGTAATTGGCATGTGTGCATGCGTTATTCCAACACATTCGTCGCACAACAGGAGGCATTACATTCTGATCCACCTCGTATATTAGCAAGTACTAATATTTTATCTGAATGACGATGACACGCACAAACACTTTATCAACAGATAATACAATCAAATGCTTTGTACATAAAATAAATAAATTTTGAATTTCAGTCTTAATATAACAAACATATCGATCATTATTAAGTGAACATTATATGAATTGGTTTGAACTGGAATGGTAGTGCAGTTGCATCGTTAATATTAAGTCAGTTAATTTTCTCTTTCTTTACAAAATATCCAGTTCTAGCCAAGTTTCGATAGAAAATTTAATTAATATTTACGTAATTAAGGGTTAGTTATGCAATAGTCAGCATTGGCGTTTGATAATCTAAAAAAAACGTCTCCAACTCAATTTTGAAATTCTTGAAACTATAACGAAAAGAGTAATTCATATTAAGTCAATATTTATTTGAAAATATAGCTTTGAATGTGCCTCCACTCAGTGCTAGTATATAAGTAAGTATGTCCAGTTGGGTTTCGCGAGGTGTATTGCTCTTTGTGAACGACTCGGCCACATGTAAATGCTGGCTGGCATTGGTGTAATTCTTGTACTCGTCGTTCTCTAGAGTCTTGGACTTCTTTCAACAGCTCCCGTGTTGGCACTCGACCCAGAGTGTGCTGCTCAAGTTTGGCATGTAGAAAAATTATTTTTTTTCCCTAAGTGAAAATCTAAGAGATCACTACAAATTACGCAAAAGCATGTCCGGTTCTGTGCCATCGGCCATCGCATATCCTCTGCCCTTCGTAAGGCCTATTTTAAACAAATGACTACAGCCAACTACAGCAGACTGGAATTTCTTGGCGCCTATTCCTGTTCAAAATATTTCTGGCGTCGCATGTTAATCACAGGTCTTATAAACAAAATAATCAACGTTTGTCTGATGACTTTACAGTATTGTTCATAAAATATGTTGCACGTTAAATGCTATTGTGTGTTAACAACTCTTAGCCATAGCCTCCGTAAATTCACTCTTTCTCAGAACTGTTCTGACAATATGAGACTCGCAGGAAAATATTATTTTTGGAGCAGAATTTTTGAAATAGAAATTATATTACGAAAAGTAATGCGAATTGTAAACAAACATTTCTACGTGAATAAACATAAATTAAAACTAATTTATTGTTTATTGATGGTACAAAATACATAAGTGTATCAAAGAGTATATAAAAATATTAACTGCAATGAGTTCGTTCATCACAAATAATAAATTTGGAATTGGCTGCGTTGACTCCTGTGAATAATGGACACCACATGACTAGAAAGTAATTATTTATATGACGTACAGAGGTGGGAAGCATGTGTGCGATCGATTTCATGAATCGTCCTTCTGCCAATAAAGCAAATAATATTATCACGTAGAAAGTTTCATAGCGTGATATTGCTTTATGGTCATAGTTGCGGTTTTCATTTCCCGATACCTCATAATTATATCGAGATGCATATTTATCTCTGTCTTTATCAGATTAGTTTATTGATATTTAAGTTTTATTAGTTGTAAATATTACAGAAATACTGCACTTAAAATGTAGCGCTATAAGTTGGGATAGGTAAGTACAGTATGTGTTCTTCTGTGCGTAAAGGAGATAAATGAGACTTAATTAAAGTAGTGAATGAAAAACAGTAACGAAATACTGGCCTGATCACTGAAGTCGTGATTTATCAGAACCATAGAAACAGGTTGTCCCTGGCCAGTTGTTTCAAAATTTGAAATTAGTTGTGCAAAATGAGATATAAACCATAATGAGAAACCTTCTAAGTGGTTACCTAAGTAACCACTTAGGAGGACTGCACACTTAAAACACTTGGTTTAGAAATATTGAAGTAAACTTAAGTGACGAATTCCGAAATAGCTGTTTGTTGAATTGAGTTGTTAAATGTGTGATTAGTTAATTTATGGTACCATATGATATAATTAATAATACACATGTGACATCCTTTTAATATAACTATATATAAAACCTAAAATACGAAAATAAGGCGTTAGAACATCTAATTAGATGAACATAAAAGTGCACGAATGAATTATATTTAGCCAGAGAATGAGAATGAGTATCCATTAAACAATATAAAGATAAACAGCAATTAAAAACTACTTTAGAAACAAATTTTGGAAACAAGAGCAAACTTGGTTATCGTTAATAAGGGAACAATACTTCGAGGATTTCTCAAAATTATGTTTTAGATACTATGTTTTACTACAATAATTACAATGACTATCAAAATTGATATATTACTTGTATTGATTTTTATGAAGAGTAAAAGAAATGTCATTGGAAAAGCTTTCCCATCACCCTTAAAATACTGCAAGCAAAGACTTATTCAAATAAGGCAAAAAAAAAAAAAAAGGAAGCGTGAACTTTTAATTAGAAGGATATTTGTCTTTTATAAGAAAGTGGAAGGAACCTAGAGAACGGAATGAAAAAGATTCCAGTTAAAAGTAATTATGTGGCTGGATATGTAATTAAATAAACAAAACTGGTTTGAAATTAGTTTAAGAGAGCACATCATAATATTTTTAGTAATTTTTCAATATTCCCTATTTATTATTATTTATGTTCAATTAGTTTATATTGAAAACTGCTGCGTTATTTTAAAACGAAGGGGAGCTAGAAGAAATGCAAAAGTATTGATTGTTAATATAGTAATGCGCGCCGATTTCAGAAGAAAAACCAACGATTGTAACTATAATGACGCTTCGTTTAACTAACACTAGAAATAAATGGAATTAAAAAAAAAAAAAAAATATATATATATACTTCTCAGCTTTAACAAAAATAGAAGCTTTTATGCTCATCATATATAGGCTATACTGTATACATTTTCTAAAACATTTGTCGCTATGATAAAATAGGGAGCTACTTAAAATTTTCAGCAAAGAGATATAATAACTAATGAAGAGTGATAGGCGACAGGTTTTTCAAATATGCTTTCAAGGGACATACCGAATTTCGCGAAAAGGTTTCATAGCAAGTTGTATTTCATAACATTCTAGCTGAGATCCACTTTCGTCTTGGATGATCTGGGTTGTACGCGTCTAGGTGACCTGCCCGTGAATTACAGGCGCACAGTATCGGATTAACCTAATCTTGATTGGTTAGTGAAGTAAGGAACTTCTTCTCACAGAAACACGCCACCAATAAGCAAAATAAAACTGCTAGGACACCCGTTGTGTATTAAAATATAGCAGGAGCAGAAATATTCTAGCGAAATTCGAATATCCCTAGCCATCAAATATATGCAAAACTAAAACTAAAATTTTCAAATAGTTTCAAAATATAACGACGAATTTTACTCCGATGCATTTTAATAAAGTCGATGATTGGATGCTACTAATCGTTTGATAATACCAGAAACTGAGAAAAAACCTTTAAATATTTATAATTAACATGCAAGACAAGTAATTTTTACATAATGGTAAAGTAATATATATGATTTTTAATGCCTTTATAAGAAATATAATAAAGAAAAGTTAAAAATTTTGCAAGTTCACTGCACTCTGGTGGTGATTTTCTTAATGGGCAGGATGGGACATCTTAGGACATCTCTATTGTAGTAGCCTGCTTGTATCGTAGACTAAAGATAAGGTAGACATTGACCTACTCCACACCAATAAAGCTGTCAAATTTACATGAAAAACACCGATGGATGGGTTTGTTTGAATCTTGATTTTCCAAATACACGCCCTTTTATTTGAATTAAACACTTTTAGCTATTGAAATGTAATAAACTTGCATTAAATATTGGCTAGAGGAAGTATACAAGCATCTCAAACCACTTGTTTACAGACACTGTGCCCTGATCTCAATTCCTATTCACGTCGTTTATATCACACTGGTGGAAAATAGAAAATGAACACCCAGACGCAATGGTCCCACATTAGTTGTATTAGTTGTACAAGTTGTACGCTGTTTATGGTAATGATAACAGCATTATACACCTATGGACATAGGCTACAGAGTATCTTGAAAATCAATGTCAGTAACTTGTCTAGCGTCCTTTAGCGACGATGCAGCCCTGCAGTCGTGTGTAGAGACGATCATAAAGGTGTCGTATGTCATCTAGGGGAATAGTGTTCCACGCTAATTCCACCTGTTGTTGCAGTTGGTGAAGGTTTGTGGCCGGTATTGTAGACCGCACCAAACGCCGTCCCACCATGTCCCACACATGTTCAATGAGGGACAGGTCGGGTGATTGGGCTGGCTAGGGGAGTTGACGAACACCTTCGAGAGCGCGTTGGGTAACACGAGACGTGTGTGCACGGGTATTGTCCTGCTGGAAGAGGACATCTCCTTGGCGTTGTAGGAACGGCAACAAATTGGGGTGGATGATGTTCTGGATGTAGCGTTCACTGTTCAGTGTTCTCTCAATAGACAGCAGAGGCAGACGGTAATTGTAGGCGATTGCCCCCCCCCCCCC
>NQII01002901.1:0-89278 GCA_002778355.1 Clitarchus hookeri | reverse complement strand
GTGCGCCGAACCAAGAGGCCACCCAAGTGTTCCCGCACGTGCAGCAATGGAACAATAAACTTCCATGCCAGAATCAAGGGGCGACGCCGGGCCCGCCGGGCCCAAAGTGCGGATCACAGGAACATCGGACACGTGTTTTACGACTCTGGGGGACGCGGCGAACAGCGCAGCCACGTGCAGAGAGGAGGCGAGTTTGATATGGCGAACAATCATACAAAACCACGAGAGAGAAGAAGGAACGAGGCAGTCAGACGTCGTCCAGCGAGGAGTGTGGATCGAAGTCAGGAGAAACGAGTTCGCGAGAATGCATTAAGACGTCAACGTCAGTCGGAGGACGTCAAGCGAGACGTGCGGCGGGAAGAGTCCGAGAAAACGGCAGTCGGCCTACGGGAATCGAGGAGTGCGGAGTGAATCCGGGACGAGACGCCAACGGCAGTCGGCCGTCGTCAATCGAGCAGTGCGGAGTGGAGCCGAGAGGAGCAGTTCGAGACCAGGCGTCGAGACGCCCACTAAGTGCCGGAGCGGTTCCAGGTCGCCAGCTGGGAGATGAACCATCGCCTCGAGACAAGCTAAGTAGTAACATACCAGAAGTGCGACGAACCTNCTAAGTGCCGGAGCGGTTCCAGGTCGCCAGCTGGGAGATGAACCATCGCCTCGAGACAAGCTAAGTAGTAACATACCGGAAGTGCGATGAACCTTGCTCCCCCACGGCGCAAATCTCCGCGTCAAGCCTTACGTAGCCTACGTAGCAAAAGGGGAGGACAGAGTTGTCTCGTGTGCTCCTGTAGAAGTGACCCTGTTAGGCATAAATAAAACTGACTTAGGGTAACTTGAAAACAAGGTGAATTTATTTGGTAAATTGGACCTACAGACAATAGTGTCGACATTTTCCTACCCCCTAACACGGAGGGCTAGCATCAAGTGCTGGCGCCTTACGCCGAGAGCAGATTCCATACCTACTATACGCCATAGCAATAGGGATGTATCAATATAGTGTTACAAATATAAGCTAAGTTCGGGAAGATAACTAAAATTCAATTCCAAATTTTTTCAGTAGCACTAAATTATATATATATATATCGACACACACACACACACACACACACAAAATAGAGCTGCATATTCCCAAAGGATAACAGTTATTATTCTTATCAGTGAGCCAAATTTTAATGGAAAATCTCAGTTATATTTAAAGTCCTAGGCTCTGTCTTTTTTTACTACCTACAGCCACTTATCTTCACCCATTAGTGACACATTTCAAAATGTCCACTGCCATACATAAAAATTATTCCAACAGTTCATCAATCATAAAATAAATATAATTTGCTTAGAGACCAGTTGTCTGCTCTCTCGTCTCAATAGTCGTACATCGCACTCGCTGATGATGGCGTGCTCAGCCGTCGTCGCACGCAGCCGGCACTAAGACTGCCGGCACTAAGACTGCCGACACTAAGACTGCAGACACTAGGACTGCCGACACTAAGACTTCTGGCACTAGAACTGCCGACATTAAGACTGCCGACACTAAGACTGCTGACACTAAGACTGCCGGCACTAAGACTGCTGACACTAAGACTGCCGACACTAAGACTGCTGGCACTAGGACTGCCGACACTTAGACTGCCGACACTAAGACTGCCGGCACTAAGACTGCCGACACAGAAGCACGCCGCGCCGCCTTTGTAGCTCAGCTTTCCTCTACCTCGAGTCGTGCTCAGCAGGTTATGACCAGGAAACTCGTGCAGTGGCTCCCAGGTCGTTGTATTTTCTTTGGGCAGAGGTGGCATTGCTGTTAACTTTATCGCAGCCCGTGTGGTGGCTTTTCTCGCCTCCGTGACTACCGCTGACATGTTGAGAGGGTTACCGCTAGGCACAAGAGGGGAGAGGGGAGATGAAGTTGAAGCAGTCGCGCGTAAAAGTATACTTGTTCTGCAATCTTTGACACCTTTTCGAAGTTAAGCGCTACTTTGTTGTCAATACATCGGCGAAATAACCAAGGCAATATGTGCGTTAAAATTGAATAAATTTTGGAAAACTATTATCTAAGCTCTGCTGCCCTACAACTTACAACACGCCTTTAAAAAATTTAATTTTTGGTAATAAAATATACCACTCAAAATGAGTTATCAATACTACTTGAAACTGCTATGTTTCAAAAACGCCTGTCAGTATGATATAACACACTAATTGAAAGGTCCGTAGTAAAGTTGAGTTGAGAGATTTGAACCGCTCTTAATAACGAAGTCTTGAGAGCTTATGAAGGTGAAATGAGGTGAGAATGGAGCAGCGCCGGATTGTAAGGGAGGGGGAAAAGGTGGCTATCCGAGAAAACCTGCCGACCAGCGGCTTCGTCCGGCACGATTCCCACTTGCAAAAATTCGGGGGCGACACCGCCGGGAATCGAACCCGGTTCCACTACGCCACCACGGCCCCAACATTATATTTGAGACAATGCTAACAAACTAACGAAAAACAACGTTCCACTACCAACATATTAACAGTTCCAAGATTGCTGAGAATGTCATGTTAGTAAAAAAAATACTACCTATACTGCTTGCATACTGACAATCGTCTGAAGGAAAATTTTTACAAGCAAATTGGAGGGTTAAAGCTACAGTTAGCTACAGTAGCTTATTATCAACGCTACGCTATCTTATGATTTTTATCTAAATGCAGTGTAAGTTCGAGTTATTTTTATAATTAATTAAGGTCTTGCGTATCTGATCCGTGAAATATTATTTTATTTTAAAATCTTCCATTGCAACTTGTTCAGTGAATCACGAAAGCTGATGCATTTTTAAGTTATCTTTGTTAAATACAGTCATCGCTTGATGGTCTAAAGCAATACTCTCCCCCCCTGCNGCGAAGTTTTCCTTACTATCCTCGCGCCTCGTCAAGGCCATTCATGTCTCAACTTGGCATCGCGCCGCCCATGTCCTACGCCCTGCCTATGCTCATTCTGTTATAGAACGCCATCGCACGCACTAATTATAACAATTACAGTAGACAAGTAAGCCCGCGAAGTGTCGTCAAGTTAATCATTTTAACCCGAAGATTTGTTGTTGAAGGTGAGTTGTATACCTACAATAACATTTTCCAAGTGAAACTTCTTTGGGCGCGCCTCTGATAGAACTTCAAGGTCGCATCACGACACGTTATGCAGCGTATCGTAACGCGAATTTAATCTTGGAACAGCAGCAAAACTTTAGTTTACTAAGTTGTATCCCTTCCTAAAAAGAAAGACGAAAGATCTGCACTCGGGGAGAGAGAATAAGAGAGCTATGTCGTATACCTAATGCAAGCGGCGCTTGTTCATTACTTATAAATTAAAATAGAGATCGTCAGAGATGTTTCACTATTTTTCGTGCACTGAGTTGTACACGGTCTATTTTTTTTTAACCCTTTGAACACCAACGACGATTACAAGCGACAAACGTAATTGGCCCCTCAAACGCCAACGACGTGTTAAAGTTCCTCGCCTGTTTTCGTCGCATCGCTTTTCCAAACGCGATTCACTTCACCTTGTAAATTCTCCACACCATGAGGCCACTTGGTGCAATATGTTGTGTAGGCCAGTGGATAGTGGAGAGAGTTGGGCGGCTCTTAACATTGAGGTCTTGAGAGCCGATGAGGGTGAAGTGAGGAGAGTACAGAGCAGCGCCGGAATGTAAGTGCGCGGAAACGGGAGATCCCCGAGTAAACCCGCCAACCAGTGGCTTCGTCCAGCACGACTCCCACGTGCGAAAATCCAGGGGTGACCCCGCCGGGAATCGAACCCGGTTCGTCTTGGTGGGAGGCGAGTAGTCTAACCACTTCTCCACCGTGGCCCTTGTGTATGAGAGCCTGCTTCACTTGTCGCAGACATTCTGCCACATAAAGTAAACGTTTTTCTGCTCTTTCATATTATTTGTTTTGGAAATTAATTCTAAAAATAAACTACAAGTTACAGTCACTTAATGCCTGGCAAGAATGACGCCTAGAGACAGAGTAAACGGGAGGACTGCGAAGGACTGAAGCTTGAATCCAGACTTTAACATGTTAGGAATCCTAAAATTGTTTAAATAGGCAGAGTGCACTCAGAAGAGAACATTGCAATGGTAATGTTCACCTAAAGCGTGTGTACCATGAAAGTCTGAAGGATTCTGCCTGCCAGGCCTGCATCCACGGAGTTTAAAGGGGCCGTGATGGTGTAGTGGTCAGACTACTCGCNTGAAGGATTCTGCCTGCCAGGCCTGCATCCACGGAGTTTAAAGGGGCCGTGATGGTGTAGTGGTCAGACTACTCGCATCCCACCTTGGCGGACCGGGTTTCAATCCCATCGGAGTCACTTCGCATGTGAGAATCGTGCCGGACGTTGCCGGTGGTCAGCGGGTTTTCTCGGGAGTCTCCCGTTTCCCCCACCCATGCATTTCTGCGCTGCTCAATATTCACGTGAATAAGGAAGTATGAATATCAGGTACCTCACTTGACCCTCAACGGTTCTCAAGACCTCGATATAAAGAGCCAACCCAAATCTTTCCACTACATATCTTGCCAGTTTTTGAGATAAACATATTTTTATAAAATTTTTCACTAAAATTTACATTTTACAAAAAGGAAGTGCCGAATGAATAACAGTTACTGAAAAAATTTTTACGAAGTAGTATTCCCTAAACATTTGTGTGGAATATTTTTTGTTACAAATATCTTTAAAATATATGCAATGTGGGAGGATTGATTTAACATTGATATGCCATTTAAATAATGTAGCTGCTGGGTTGGTATGCAGGTACTTAATTGGTTACAAGCTGCAAGGGAGTGAGAAGACATTTTGGAAGGAGGCATGGGTAAGTTAGTTTTGAAAATTAACCGATTTTTAGTTTAAGTTATTGTGTCGAAAATTTAACAAAGTTATGAAAAAAGCTTATGTTTGTAGAAAGCACCTCACCAAACATTTATGGGTAGAAAAATGTAGGTAAGATAATAGGTAGTGCCTGAAGAAAAAAACTGAGTAAATATTTGAAAACCACAGTGGAGAGACGAGCGGAAAAATCGGAGGATTTAGCACATCCGATTACAACGAATCTGCTAAAATATAGCGTAAAATTGTATAAGATTAATACGGTAGGGGGGGGGGCGGTGACTGGGAAGTTAGACTGCTCGCCACCCACCAAGGCTCACCACCCGGGGATTGAACATCCCCGGGTGGCGAATTTTTATTTATCGACTCGCTCATGACGCTACAAAATGTCGACAAGAGAACAATCGTGTGAAATATTTCATAACTGATCTTTGAAACANCGACTCGCTCATGACGCTACAAAATGTCGACAAGAGAACAATCGTGTGAAATATTTCATAACTGATCTTTGAAACACGTTGTCGATGAGAAACCCGCGTGGGTGCAACGTCAATGCATCATGCCGCATAAAGCAATAAATAATAATAATTATTATGTGTTCAGGACATACAAAGTAAACTTATTAACTAAATTATTTAAATTAAATTGCTTGTGATGTTGAGAATTTGGCCGCGAGAACGGCTTTGTGATTTGCCTTGAACAGATCGTCCATAGAGCAAGTGGTGCCAAGCTTTCGACACACCAGAATATTTTGTGTATTTTGAAGTTCTTTGCACTTCATAGTTCGTCTCCAGTTACGTAATCCCACTGCTTGAAGTACTGCTTGCACCGTGACACACCTGCTTGAAGTCTATTCAATGTTTTCCAGGTCACATAACCAGCAGCATTTTCCCAATGCTCTTCATGTATTAAGTCATGCCCAAGTTGTAATCGGCGAGATTTAGGTAAGGACTGTATCGGCACAGTTGTTCGCAAGAAGCTTTTCCTTGACTTCGACCAAGGAGCTTAGATTTCGCATCCAAACATGGGATATCTATGATCTAAATAATTCGATTTGATGGTGACTTTGAAATGGCAGAAGCCAAGTGGGAATTGAAACTGAGGGCTCGAAGTTAAAAAGCGTCCATATTGCTCCCCCATATCTGACGAGCAGTGAGTGGCGAAGTGAGTGACCGGCCATCAGTATCTCGGCTGCCACTCGGGCGAGAGACAGAGGGGGTCTCTCTCTCTCTCTCTCTGCGAGCTCTCAGGTGGATGGAGTGACGGGGCCCACTAGCGCTACAGTCGGCACTCGAGAAGCGCGCGAGCTCATTGGCTGCCGCGATTTCGGAAACCCATCGATGCGTCCTCGAGTGGTGAATGAAACGGCGTTCGCGCGCCGGTAGATGAGTTTCCGATCATCAGGTGGAATGGCACGTTATATTTGCGGTTTCTTCACCATTTTGGAATTAAACCTTTGAAATATCACCCCAATATGACGTGCTTGTTCGTTTCCTATAGGCCTATATGCCGTCTATCACAAGTGTTAACTTAAAAATACCATAATTTTATTAGATTAAAATTTGCTTTATATTTTACCTACAAATGATAATACATTATGAATTTATATATATTATAAATAAAAACCGGAAGAAAATAGGCGTATTGGTAATCCCTAGCAAGTAATAGTTCCTACGCAAATAATTAGTACACCGAGTGCCCACGAATACGGAGCGCTGTCCCTTCAGTGTGATTTTTTAGTTAAACTTTGTTTCCATAAGGCGGAGGAATATGCTGGTAATAGAACTTTATCAGAGATTCAGAAAATTTGGAAGAAACCGCTAATGGAATACACTTAAAAACAAAAACGATTTACGCTTTAGCATTAGCTATCAGTATGAGATGGAAAAAGCACTTACTAGAAGGCACGAAATAATTTAAAAAAAGCAAACAAAATTTCCATGCATTAAAATTTTTTGAACATATTACGGTGATACACTTACCACGCCCAAGCCATTCAGCGGTACTTGCGTCTAATCCCAGGCGCAAATTAATGCTATTACAGAAAAATTGTGTACGGTTCAAATCGCCAGTTTTATAAATATTGATTTGGAATGCATTGTCTATTTTGGAATTTCTGGAATTTACGAGAACAGAGTTCTTTTATACATATATATATTTTTTTTCAGAGGAAGAGGTCGAAATTTCATCGGTTGATGTCTTGGTGCACACCGACCAAATTCACCAAATTTTCAGGCCAGTTGAACTGGCGTATCAGTCTATTTAAACGGACTCAGCCGAAACAGGAAGTTTCCTAACTTTCGGTGTACGTCGGTGGATGAAATGGTGCATTTTCGGAATACGTGGCTGGTGGCTTGCGAAAAATCCGGCCACAAATCACCGAAGCATACAGAAGAGGAAATGCTGCGTGTTTACTCGAACTCTGACCACACGCTCCCGTAGTCCACGTACGGTTCCTTACAAATCTTCTCAAGCCCTGATAAAGTGATACTTTCAGGACATTCCTCCATCTCCTGCAAACAAAGCGCTCATTTCATAAATACTTTCTGTATGAACTATTTCGTATTAGGCAATGCCAACAGACCTATTACATTCATTTTTTTATTCATAATAATTTCAAATGAAGTACTATAATTTACAGTTAAAATTTAATTAGAAGTTTGAGTTAGCAAAAATGGTATANTTAACTGAAGTATTATAATTTACCGGTAAAATTTAATTAGAAGTTGGAGTTAGCAAAAATGGTATACTTATATGCTAACAGAAGAATGTAACGCTTGTGATACATGGCATACACAAGAAACAACCACACACATAATACATGGGGTGATTTTCAAATGTTTTATTCCAAAAGTGTGAAGAAACTGCGAATATACTATAATCAAGATGTAGCTGCGTCTGAAACAAGGCCGGGTATTACGTGGAAAATAATCCGTTAGTGGGTAATATTATCTGTGAAATATGGGTAAGAAATGATATAACGAAATAGGCTCTTGACTTTTGTATATTAAGCCTACATATATAAACGAGATCTTTCGTTTGGCACTAACATCAGCGCGCTAGAACATCAGAGTGACAAGTTATACTGCCCTAAGATGTTCGCCTCTTGTCCAAAATCGCTGCCAGTCGCCGCGGGCCCCCACCCGTGCCATGCACTCGGGATACACCAATGAAGTTTATTATCACATCATAGTCATATGCCCCGATCGCAGGATATCCCATTTATTTCTATCATTTTATTTGTCACGAAGATATAGCGTCGAAATGAATGACCCTGCAGACGTTACCACACAGATTCCGTCACGGTACCCCATGTTTCGGTCCTGGTACTCCGTGTTTGTGTCCTGGTACCACCCGTTTCCGTCCTGGTACCCCATGTTTCTGTCATGGTACCCCATGTTTCCGTCATAGTACTCCGTGTTTCGGTTGTGGTACCCCATGTTTCGGACCTGGTGCTCTGTGTTTCGGTCCTGGTACCCCGTGTTTCCGTCCTGGTACCCCGTGCTTTGGTCCTGGTAACCCGTGTTCTAATCCTGGTACCCCGTGTTTCGGTCATGGTACCCCATGTTTCTGTCATAGTACCCCGTGTTTCGGCCCTGGTACTCCATGTTTCTGTCGTGGTACCCCATGTTTCTGTCCTGGTACAACCTGTTTCCGTCATGGTACCCCATGTTTCTGTCCTGGTACCCAGCGTTTCTGTCCTGCTACCAATTGTTTACGTCATATTACCCCGTGTTTCGGTCCTGGTACCCGATGTTTCTATCCTGGTACCACCTGTTTNGTACCAATTGTTTACGTCATATTACCCCGTGTTTCGGTCCTGGTACCCGATGTTTCTATCCTGGTACCACCTGTTTCCGTCATGGTACCCCGTGTTTCGGTCCTTGTACCACCCGTTTCCGTCCTGGTACCCCATGTTTCGGTCATGGTACCCCATGTTTCCGTCATAGTACCCCGTGTTTCGGCCCTGGTACTCCATGTTTCTGTCGTGGTACCCCATGTTACTGTCCTGGTACAACCTGTTTCCGTCATGGTACCCCATGTTTCTGTCCTGGTACCCAGCGTTTCTGTCCTGGTACCAATTGTTTACGTCATATTACCCCGTGTTTCGGTCCTGGTACCCGATGTTTCTATCCTGGTACCACCTGTTTCCGTCATGGTACCCCGTGTTTCGGTCCTTGTACCACCCGTTTCCGTCCTGGTACCCCATGTTTCGGTCATGGTACCCCATGTTTCCGTCATGGTACCCCGTGTTTTGGTTGTGGTACCTCATGTTTCGGACCTAGTACTCCGTGTTTAAGTTTTGGTACACCGTTTTTCTGTCCTGGTAACCCATGTTTCAATCATGGTACCCGTGTTTTGGTCCCGGTACCCCATGTTTCTGTCCTGGAACCATGTGTTTCTGTCCGGGTACCACCTGTTTCTGTCATGGTACCACATGTTTGCATCCTGGTACCCCGTATTTCTGTCCTGGTACCCTGTGTTTCGGTCCTGGCACCCCGTGTTTCCGTCATGGTACCCCGTGTTTAGGCCTTGGTGCCCCATGTTTCGCTCATGATACCCCATGTTTCCGTCATTGTACCCCGTGTTTCGGTCCCGGTACCCCATGTTTCTGTCCTGGTACCCCATGTTTATGTCCTGGTACTACCTGTTTCTGTCATGGTACCCCATGTTTTTGTCCTGGTACACCATGTTTCTGTCATGGAACCACCTGTTTCCGTCATGGTACCCCATGTTTCCGTCATGGTTCCCCATGTTTCGGTTCTGGAACCCCATGTTTCGGACCTGGTACTCTGTGTTTCGGTCCTGGTACCCCGTGTTTCCGTCCTGGAAACCCGTGTTTCCGTCCTGGTACCCCGAGTTTTGGTCCTGGTAACCCGTGTTCTGGTCCTGGTACCCTGTGTTTCGGTCATGGGACCCCATGTTTCCGTCATAGTACCCCGTGTTTCGGCCCTGGTACTCCATGTTTCTGTCGTGGTACCCCGTGTTTCTGTCCTGGTACCTCATGTTTCGGTCCTGGTACTCCATGTTTCCGTCCAGGTACACCATGTTTGTGTCTTCGTACCACCTGTTTCCGACCTGGTACCACATGTTTCCGTCATGGTACCCCGTGTTTCGGTTGAGGTACCCCATGTTTGGGACCTGGTACCCCGCGTTTAAGTCCTGGTACACCGTGTTTCTGTCCTGGTAACCCAGGTTTAGGTCCTGTTACCCCGTGTTTTGGTCCTGGTACCCCGTTTTTCGGTCATAGTACCCCATGTTTCCATCATGGTACCCCGTGTTTCGGCCTGGTACCCCGTGTTTCTGTCCTGGTACTACCTGTTTCTGTGATGGTACCACGTGTTTGCATCCTGGTACCCCGTGCTTCTGTCCTGGTAGCCTGTGTTTCGGTCCTGGCACCCCGTGTTTCCGTCATGGTACCCCGTGTTTAGGCCTTGGTGCCCCATGTTTCGCTCATGATACCCCATGTTTCCGTCATTGTACCCCGTGTTTCGGTCCCGGTCCCCATGTTTCTGTCCTGGTACCCCATGTTTCTGTCCCGGTACCACCTGTTTCTGTCATGGTACCCCATGTTTTTGTCCTGCTACACCATGTTTCTTTCGAGGTACCACCTGTTTCCATCATGGTACCCCTTGTTTCTGTCCTTGTAACCCATGTTTCTGTCCTGGTACCCCCTGTTTCTGTCCTGGTACCTCATTTTTCGGTCATGGTACACCATGTTTCCGTCATGGTACCCCCTGTTTCAGTTCTGGTACCCTGTGTTTCGGTCCTGGTACCCCATGTTTCTGTCCTGGTACCTTCTGTTTCCGTTATGGTTCCCCGTGTATCGGTCCTGGTGCCCCGTGTTTCTGTGCTGGTACCTCCTGTTTCCATTATGGTACCCTGTGTTTCGGTCCTGGTACCCCGTGTTTCGTTCGTGGTACTCCGTGTTTCAGTCCTGGTACCTCGTGTTTCGGTCCTGGTACCCCGTGTTTCCGTCATGGTACCCAATGTTTCTGTTCTGGTACCCCGGGTTTCGATCATCGTACCCCATGTTTCCGTCATTGAACCCCGAGTTTCGGTCCTGGTGCCACCTGCTTCCGTCCTGGTACATCATGTTTCTGTCCTGATACCACCTGTTTCCGACCTGGTACCCCATCTTTCGGTCATGGTACCCCATGTTTCGGTTCTGGTACCCCATGTTTCTGTCCTGGTACCCCAAGTTTCTTTCCTCGTACCCCATGTTTCGGTCCTGGTAATCCATGTTTCCGACCTGGTAAACCCCATCTTTCGGTCATGGTACCCCATCTTTCGGTCATGGTACCCCATGTTTTCGTCCTGGTACCCCAAGTTTCTGTCCTGGTACCTCATGTTTCGGTCCTGGTACTCCATGTTTCCGTCCTGGTACAGCATGTTTCTGTCCTGGTACCACCTGTTTCCGACCTGGTATCCCATCTTTCGGTCATTGTACCCCATGTTTCGGTCCTGGTGCACCGTGTTTCCGTCCTTGTACCCCGTGTTTCTGTCCTAGTACCACCTGTTTCTGTCATGGTACCACGTGTTTGCATCCTGGCAACCCGTGTTTCCGTCATGGTACCCAATGTTTCCGTCCTGGTACCCCGTGTTTAGGCCTTGGTTCCCCATGTTTCGGTCATGATACCCCATGTTTTCTTCATTGTACCTCATGTTTCTGCCCCAGTACCCCATGTTTCTGTCCCTGTACCACCTGTTTCCGTACTGGTACCCCATGTTTCTGTCCTGGTACCCCAAGTTTCTTTCCTGGTACCCCATGTTTCGGTCCTGGTAATCCATGTTTCCGACCTGGTAAACCCCATCTTTCGGTCATGGTACCCCATCTTTCGGTCATGGTACCCCATGTTTTCGTCCTGGTACCCCAAGTTTCTGTCCTGGTACCTCATGTTTCGGTCCTGGTACTCCATGTTTCCGTCCAGGTACACCATGTTTCTGTCTTCGTACCACCTGTTTCCGACCTGGTACCACATGTTTCCGTCATGGTACCCCGTGTTTCGGTTGAGGTACCCCATGTTTGGGACCTGGTACCCCGCGTTTAAGTCCTGGTACACCGTGTTTCTGTCCTGGTAACCCAGGTTTAGGTCCTGTTACCCCGTGTTTTGGTCCTGGTACCCCGTTTTTCGGTCATAGTACCCCATGTTTCCATCATGGTACCCCGTGTTTCGGCCTGGTACCCCGTGTTTTTGTCCTGGTACTACCTGTTTCTGTGATGGTACCACGTGTTTGCATCCTGGTACCCCGTGCTTCTGTCCTGGTACCCTGTGTTTCGGTCCTGGCACCCCGTGTTTCCGTCATGGTACCCCGTGTTTAGGCCTTGGTGCCCCATGTTTCGCTCATGATACCCCATGTTTCCGTCATTGTACCCCGTGTTTCGGTCCCGGTCCCCATGTTTCTGTCCTGGTACCCCATGTTTCTGTCCCGGTACCACCTGTTTCTGTCATGGTACCCCATGTTTTTGTCCTGCTACACCATGTTTCTTTCGAGGTACCACCTGTTTCCATCATGGTACCCCTTGTTTCTGTCCTTGTAACCCATGTTTCTGTCCTGGTACCCCCTGTTTCTGTCCTGGTACCTCATTTTTCGGTCATGGTACACCATGTTTCCGTCATGGTACCCCCTGTTTCAGTTCTGGTACCCTGTGTTTCGGTCCTGGTACCCCATGTTTCTGTCCTGGTACCTTCTGTTTCCGTTATGGTTCCCCGTGTATCGGTCCTGGTGCCCCGTGTTTCTGTGCTGGTACCTCCTGTTTCCATNCTTCTGTTTCCGTTATGGTTCCCCGTGTATCGGTCCTGGTGCCCCGTGTTTCTGTGCTGGTACCTCCTGTTTCCATCATGGTACCCTGTGCTTCGGTCCTGGTACCTCGTGTTTCCGTCATGGTACCCAATGTTTCTGTTCTGGTACCCCGGGTTTCGATCATGGTACCCCATGTTTCCGTCATTGAACCCCGAGTTTCGGTCCTGGTGCCACCTGTTTCCGTCCTGGTACATCATGTTTCTGTCCTGATACCACCTGTTTCCGACCTGGTACCCCATCTTTCGGTCATGGTACCCCATGTTTCGGTTCTGGTACCCCATGTTTCTGTCCTGGTACCCCAAGTTTCTTTCCTCGTACCCCATGTTTCGGTCCTGGTAATCCATGTTTCCGACCTGGTAAACCCCATCTTTCGGTCATGGTACCCCATCTTTCGGTCATGGTACCCCATGTTTTGGTCCTGGTACCCCATGTTTTCGTCCTGGTACCCCAAGTTTCTGTCCTGGTACCTCATGTTTCGGTCCTGGTACTCCATGNATGGTACCCCATGTTTTCGTCCTGGTACCCCAAGTTTCTGTCCTGGTACCTCATGTTTCGGTCCTGGTACTCCATGTTTCCGTCCTGGTACAGCATGTTTCTGTCCTGGTACCACCTGTTTCCGACCTGGTATCCCATCTTTCGGTCATTGTACCCCATGTTTCGGTCCTGGTGCACCGTGTTTCCGTCCTTGTACCCCGTGTTTCTGTCCTGGTACCACCTGTTTCTGTCATGGTACCACGTGTTTGCATCCTGGCAACCCGTGTTTCCGTCATGGTACCCAATGTTTCCGTCCTGGTACCCCGTGTTTAGGCCTTGGTTCCCCATGTTTCGGTCATGATACCCCATGTTTTCTTCATTGTACCTCATGTTTCTGCCCCAGTACCCCATGTTTCTGTCCTGGTACCACCTGTTTCCGTCATGGTAACCCATGTTTCTGTCCTGGTACCCCGTGGTTCTGTCCTGGTACCACCAGTTTCCGTCATGGTACCTCGTCTTTCGGACATGGTACCCATGTTTCGGTCCTGGTACCCCGTGTTTCTGTCCTTGTACTACTTGTTTCAGTCCTGGTACCCTGTGTTTCGGTCCTGGCACCACCTTTTTTCTTCCTGGAACCACCTTTTTCCATTATGGTACCCCATGTTTCTGTCCTGGTACCCCATGTTTCTATCCTGGTACCCTGTGTTTCGGTCAATGTACCCCTTGTTTCGGTTCTGGTACACCGTGTTTCGGTCCTGGCACCACCTGTTTTCGTCCTGGTACCCCGTGTTTCCGTCATGGTACCCCATGTTTCGGTCATTGTACCCCATGTTTCTGTCCTGGTACCACCTGTTTCCGTCCTGGTACCCCATGTTTCTGTCGTGGTACCACCTGTTTCTGGACTGGTACCACCTGCTTCCGTCCTGGTTCCCCATGTTTTTGTCCTGGTATCACCAGTTTCTGTCCTGGTACCACGTGTTACTGTCCAGGTAACACCTGTTTCCGTCCTGGTACCTCATGTTTCTGTCCTGGTAATCCCGTGTTTCTGTCCTGGTACCACCTGTTTCCATCCTGGTACCCCATGTTTCTGTCGTGGTACCACCTGTTTCTGCACTGGTACCACCTGTTTCCGTCCTGGTACCCCGTGTTTCTTTCCTGGTAACACATTTTTAACTGTGATCAATAACCTTGATGGAGAGTGACTCCAAATTAGAAACAGCCTCACAGAGGGACTGGGTCTGAGCCACAAAGCTCTGAAGTGACTTAAACTGAGCATCTTACAATTACTGACCAAACTTTGTCAAAAGATACTGAGCATGTCGTTTAAGATGTGCTAAACAGTTATTTACCCAGGGGTATGAGAAATATGTATCATCTTCACTAGGATTATAAAAAAACTCTTGCAAAGAAACTATCTTAGTAGTGCAGGTACGATACTCTGCATCAATATCTATATCTGAAATAAATAGGGACATTGAAATTCAAAACAGAACACAACGCACTTGGAAACGCCACTGCTGTGTTCTCGGGTGCTTGTACACCCCTGATAGCGGACTTTATAACGAATTCCAGCACAATACAAAAAATCCATGGTACCAGAATACTACAAAATTACACAATGAAACACTCCCTAACTTAAATGCAAAAGCAAAGAGCTCTCACCAACACCATTTGTGCATGCCAAAGTCTGAAAGTGACACATGCAAGAAGCACTTAACTGGCATCTACAAACAGGAACCGCGCTCTGCTACCACATGTTATGTAGCACCTTCGCGTCGCAAACTTGAGAACCCATAGGTACTCTTGTTACGACAGAAAGGATGGCACATACATGGAAGGTGGGATCTATATTCCTGTCTAGCCTAGCGTTTACAACTACTAGCAGAAATTATGGGCGTGCTCCTGTTTTGTTTATTACAAAAACTATATAAAAGAGAAAATATTAAGTACATTCGTGGGGAAGCTGCAACTTTTTCAAACATCACATAATATTCGTAAAATTACATATTGTTCATGAGCGATAATTGAGGAATTAAATAAGGCTTATTTCTTTAACAAGCTGTTATATTTAACTATTTTGCCACAACAACACTTTCATTAGCATGAATATAAATAAAAAATAAAATTTTATTTTTCTCTTATTGTGAAATGAGTAATAACATTTATAATTTTTTTATTATATTGGAGTATTATTTGTGAACAAGTTATTCTCCTACTTTTTCTTGTAATATATTATATGGCCATGAGTATATCGTCGTCAGGTACCCGCAATTGCTACATTTGAAATATACTTGTTGGTCGAACTTGAATTTCAGACTTTAATGCGGTGCTGCCCGAAATAAGGGGAATCATGTTCAAAACGACCATGCCATGCTTTTGTGTGCCGCTCACATCACAATAACAATGCAAAGGATTAAAAAAGGATCGTACAGAAAATAATACGATGACGTCGCAAAAGGAAATATCAGCAAACAAGCTTACCCAAAACGGTGGAATAAACACTATTTCATTTCAATGATGATGAAAGATTCCACCAGTAAATAATGTAAGCTGACTACATGCTGTATGGCGAAGAAGCGAAGAAGGAAGTAACCTGAGCGGAAACCTATAAATACCAAGGTATGCTCCGGACTTCATGGTCTCTTGCGACTAATCGATATATAAATCGAAAGTTCAGATAGATACAATAATTCACAAACTATGTATTTAATTAGGATAGTTGGAAACAGAATTTACACAATGTTATGTACATTAATAAAATTAATTTTTAAACCAAAGCATATAATAAAATAAACATAACTATTTAAACATTACACAATTTTCAGATGATAAAGTTTATTTTACAACTTCAAAGTGAATAAACAAAATTTGTTGGCCTAACTAGAGCATGTTCCAATATAAAAGTTATTTTGCCAAATATCCATTAAATAAAAAAAATTATGGGATTACAATGACAAGAAACAAAGGCTAAGACAGCTGACCCCGAAAATGGAGGGAAGCAATCGATTTGAGTATGTTTATGAGCATAATGATAATGAGATCGTATTACGTCTACGACTCTTAATTGCACCTGAGCAGGCCGGCAATAATTCCCACACGAACGAGATTATAAATATTGTAGTTCTGTATGAAGGTGTGTATGTATACTAAAATGTCTTGTGCACAGATCGCTTTAGAGCTCCACAGTCTGGCACATCGTAATTACCCAAGAAGAAAAATAATAATCTTTAGGCTGAAAGATCTATACCAAGCCGACATAGTTGAAATTATACTGTATGCATCTGCCAATAAGGGCTTCATATATATATATATATATATATATATATATATGTGTGTGTGTGTGTGTGGACAGTAATTTACTGTTGCAGTAAGTATGCATTTGCTGTGCCGGTTCGTCGGAAACGTTGTCACGATTTTAACAATGCGATGAAGACTATTTAAAAAGACAGAGGAGCACCCAAGCATTTACAGACTAATATGTGGTGGGAATTCTTCAATCCTGCATTACAGGCACTGATGAGGCAGCATGGAGTGAACCATTACAGTACTCATATCAGTATGAAGGCATCCTTCGTAGAATGGTTTAATTGTACTTTATAAACTGTAACGAGGCGAGAATTTTCGTCTTGGGGAAGTTGCAAATGGCTGGACATGTTGCCTCGCCTGCTGATGTCCTACAATAACCGAGTACATCGCACTATAGGTATGAAACCAGTGGATGTTATGGATATTTATTGGCTGCAAAGTGTGTACAGGCCGAGAAAAGGGTGTATGATCGGAAGCCAAGAGCATGCATCCGTGACTATGTTCGCATTTCACGAGACAAGGTGATGTTTGCTAAAGGTTATGCACCAAATTGAAACACCGAAGTATACGAGACTGTCAATATTTTCCATTACGAACCAAGGACCTATTATCTTGAAGACTTGGGTAATACTCTTCTCCGAGGAGCTTTTAACGAAAAAGAGATACAACTTTCAATGTTCCCTGACACCAATTTGGTCGAAGAAGTCTTTCGGTGGGTGGGCGATCGTCTGCTTTTAAAGTGGTTTGGCTTCGATTCCCATCACAACAGCCGCTTTGAAATTACTGGTGGATTTTTGGACATCGTATTGCGAGAGAGAGAGAACGAGAGAGACGGCTGACTGAATGCATTTGTATGTACCCTACTGTTTTTTGAAGAAAGGATTTTAATAAAATTTATTTATAATTATTCTGTATGTGTTTTTTTGCATTTATCATTTCCTATACTTGTAGACAGACAAGCGCATGCAGAGTGAGATTGTGTGTGACCTGGCACAGGGAGGGTCCATTGTCACATCTCGAAGCAGGGATTTTATATCCCTGCTCTGGTGGGAAAGTCTTGGCTGTGCTTTTATTTATTTATATTCCTTTAATGTAGTTGCTCTTAAGATTTCATCTTGAAGGGTTGTGGTTTTGTGTTTTAGAAATAAATATCTGCGATAGTGTGTGCCATTGAGCTGTGTGTGTCTTGAATTTATTTGTGCGNGGTTTTGTGTTTTAGAAATAAATATCTGCGATAGTGTGTGCCATTGAGCTGTGTGTGTCTTGAATTTATTTGTGCGCTGGATACGGAGGATGACAATCATCGGTATGTATAGCCGAGCGTCTCCTTGTAATCTGCGATCTCGGCTGGGTTACATAGCAGGCTTCTTGGCTATAACTGGTGCTCTCGTGGGTAGCTTTACCAAATTGTCTGGACTGGGGACCACTGGCCACAAGGATATTATTACACGTACGCACGTCAGTTTGTGGCATGACTGAGTTTTGTGTGAGATTTAATCGTATAGCTAGTCGTTAGAGTGTCGTGCTGTCCACGNTTGTGTGAGATTTAATCGTATAGCTAGTCGTTAGAGTGTCGTGCTGTCCACGGTCACACAGCCGGCTTTGCTCCGTGCCGCCCTGAATGCACCGACAAGTTACAGGCACATTAGTGGACGTGCTCGCGCAAGATGCCGCACATGTCCGTCGCTGCGCAATTGCCTCAGTATAGTTGATTGTTACATGCGAATGTAGATGTAATTAGTTGCCTGTGCTCTTGCGTAGCGCAATAGACATAGTACCACTATTTTTTTTATGTATAACTTCTATACATATAAAGGTTTAGGCGCGTGACCGACACTTTTTTTATATACAGTCATGACGTGCTAACAATTTTTATAGTATATAAATTATATTTTTTCCGAATGATGGGATGGCAATATCTATATGTATTCGACATAAGACACCCTTTTTTCCCTAGATGCCACTGTAGTCTTGTGGTCAGGATGCTCGGCTGATGACCCAAGGGTTGCGGGAACGATCCCGATTCCGAAACAACCAACTTAACATTCAGCGCTCCTAGCGGTTGCCGATAAAACTAAGCTCTCCGATACTAGCGCACCCCTACAGGCGATGTTATTACTATCATAAGATTGCCTCACCGATACCAGGCGCTCCTAGCTGCGAACAGAATAAATTGGGATCAGCACATATACACACTCGGGTGGCGGGCACAAAAATTAAAGATGGCCGTTTACAGCAAACCATTGATGGCAGGCGCAGGATTAAAAGCTGGCTGCCTACAGCAAACGAGGGAACTTCCAAGATGGAGGACGTAGAAGGCAAGAGAGAAAACGGTGGGAGAGACAAGAATTCGCATGAGAAATCCAAGTGGAATGCCAGAGCAGTCGAGAGAGAGAAAAGGCGTGGGAGAGAGAGACAGGAAGGAATTATAAAGCATGAAAAAAATCAGGTGGAATGATATAACAGGAGGTGGGGAATTCCAAAAGAAAAAAGCGAAAAAGAGTAAAACAAGAGCGCCGATGTTAACGAGGAATGACACAGCATGCAGATTTGGCGTGTTGTCATCCAAGATGGCCGCCAGCGAGTCCCCTTGTCCCCGCCAGGTGCTGGTCAACGTACTTTTCACTGCTACTGCCGTTTTGTACTTTTCACTTTCCATCTTTCTCTTGTAACTGTGCAGGAAAATCCCAAAAATGCTGCTTTTAAGCGTTTTCGCATTTCCCCCTTGAATATATTTTATAGCATAAAAGTAAAAAATTGGCTGCTATAGATAACGGTTTTTTAGGTTTACTGGAAAAAATTCTTTACCAAGATATTTACTTATTGAGATCCGCGTATTCGCGCAAACACTGATTACACAGACAGTATTTGACTAAGAAGCCCTTTAGGCCCCCGCCTATCTGGAGCATGAACTGCGTCACAGAGTGTTTGAAATGCACTTTCTCCCACGAAACTATTAAACTATTCAACGTGCGTCAAATGTGCTGATGTACAATAAGAACACACATGTCAGACGAGGGCTGTTGAGTGCTAAGACGTCATGCACATTAGAAACACAACATTTCACAGTACTCAAAATGGCTAAAAAAGAATTTTTTAAGCTCTGTATATCAAAATATACTCGTAAGATACACACAAAACCACTCAAGAGACCTGCATTGAACCTTCCTGCAGACTTTCCATTAATAAAATAATAGGGTCACCGCTGTCAGTCCCATAGGCCCTGCTCTTAGCGGCGATGGCGCACTTGATGCGCGCGGCAGTGTCGCCCTTATCACTCTCTACCTTCTCGGCCTTAAGCGCGGATAAAAAAGGTCCAGGTAGGCGAGAGCCTTAGGAAGAACATTTTATAAATCACGGCTCTGATAGGCGCAAGTGGTTCTCGAGATAAAACGCGTCTACCTGGAGACATGCGAACGCGCTTCAGCGTTGAACTGTGGCAGGTTTCATATTTCATGCCTCGCGAATTTCCCTTCCCCAACCCCTTGCGACTTCTTTTCACGTGTCGTGGCGACGCGAGACTCGTAACTCAATACAGCCCCCGCCCTGCAGCGATCTCTCGGAGTATTCCCTCCACTTTGCACACCTATCGGCAGGCTTGCTCTCCTCGTCCCTCTAGCTGTAGAAGTGTCCTCCTGCCAGGCCCACCTCCCGGGGTCCATTTCCTGCATTCCCAACCCCCTTTCCTCTCCAAACACACACCAGCACACCGCCTACTCCGGTCGCTTCATCCCAATGCCACTGCACCTGCAACACACCCGCACCGCCTAGCGTTACACCCACCTTGTAGTCCATTCATGGTTATAATCTACTCGCCGTTACTTCATGCTTTTTAATTCAAACCTATGGAAAATCACCCCATGTATGACGTGGGTGGTTGTTCACTAAATATTTCATGTATAATGAGCGTTTTACACTTGCGTTAATATGTAAGTACTTAATTTTTAATGAAATTCAAGTTTTACCTGTATTATTATCTATAGATTACAACATATTACCTTAATGATTAATATATATGTAAACATGGAGAAGAAAGATGTGGAAGAAATTGTAATACTGTATAATATTATTACACTGAGTGCGCACGAAAGCAGTGCGCTGTCCCTTAGGTGTAATTTTGTAGAAACGGTTATGGTTTGATTGCATGAAGCGGAGGAATGTACTCGAAGGAGGTCTTGAGCAGGGCTTCAGATAAATTTGAAAGTAACCGTGAATTGACTTCTCTGCCAGAGTTTCTGAAGCCCAGCTGAAGGCTATTCTTCCGCCTCAAGCAAGGCTTAACTAAGGCCGTGTTTGAATTCACCAGCTAAAAGCCCTTACCTGGCTTCGTGCCCTTGAAAAATACATCCCGGATGTGACGTCACATTGTCGCTGCCCGAATTCCAAGTAAGGGCGCAGATGCACTCTAGCTAGAATGTCCCGTTCAGCCAAGGGCACGAGTCACTCGCCCTTCTCATCGTTTTCCGATGTGAAACTATGTTTGAAATGTGTCAATTGTTTGTGTTTGGTTAGTGTTTGCAACACTGGAAACGCCAACGACACAAATACAAATGAAACTCGCATAGAACGAGATTCGACAGAATTAAACTCGAGGCGGAAACAACACCGGCGTCTGAATTCACAAACGAATATTGCTCATGAAGGGTACAAAGGCTGGTGGAACGGGAAGGGTTCAAGGGCACACTGCACTGAATTCGAACACAGCCTAAGTCTGGAAAACTACGCCACACGAACAGCGCAACGCATTCGTGCGCACTCACTCCGTTTCGACCGCTGTCTCCGCTAGGGGCGCCACCGAGTAAGCATTGCTCATTTGCACACTCCCTATACGTATTTAACTGATTTTAGTTATTAAATTTAATTTAGTTAATACATTTTATTTATTATTATAGTAGTGTTTGTTATTTTTTTGGTAATATGTGATTTATGCCTTATGTTACTATTGAATTTCCTCTTTATCCTTTATTATTTGGTTTAAAAATCAACCAATCTAGTGATTTTGGTTGATTAAAAATATTAGGTAGTCAAGGATTATATTTAATTTTTAGTAATATTTAACATTTAAATCAAAAAATTAAGAATAGATCTTTAAATTTATTTATCACTCCGTAATATAGTTTAATTTTACAGTTATAATGTTCACACTTCAGTTCACGTTATGTATAACAAGTAAAAAAAACAGAAAGAGAGAGAATTAGAGCAGTATAGCGCAACACTTCAAAAAACTTAAGTTTAAACAACAGTGGCGTTATCAGATTTAAGAGAATTGTTATTAATGACAATCAGTTTTGGCATTATAAAAATAAAGCATGAACTACACATTATTTATCTAAATTGTCATCGATTTGTCTCCAGAATTAATTTTATCCATTGTTAATAATATTTTCTCTGTATGTTGCAAAAATTCTAAATGGGCCATTAGAATGACGAGTCATCGTGAACTCCAGTACAAAAACCAACGGTCTCCTTTCAGAAAGTCAGAGGAGACTGGTAGGACGACTCATCATCGGCCACCTTCTCAATACAGAGCCGACACGGAGAGGCCACATTCTCAATACAGAGCCGACAAGGAGAGGCCACATTCTCAATACAGAGCTGACAAGGAGAGGCCACATTCTCAATACAGAGCTGACAAGGAGAGGCCACATTCTCAATACAGAGCCGACACGGAGAGGCCACATTCTCAATACAGAGCCGACAAAGAGAGGCCAACTTTTTAATACAGAGCCGACAAGGAGAGGCCACATTCTCAATACAGAGCCGACAAGGAGAGGCCACATTCTCAATACAGAGCCGACACGGAGAGGCCACATTCTCAATACAGAGCCGCCAAGGAGAGGCCACATTCTCAACACAGAGCCGACAAGGAGAGGCCACATTCTCAACACAGAGCCGACAAGGAGGCTTCTGAGCGTGGAGTTCACTCGCCTTGCTTTAGAGATTGCCGAGACATTTCTGAAAGAGGCAGCTTCGGTTTATGTCACATCATCCATACCTGCTACGAAGTACCAGAAAAAGAAGAATGGCAGTGGTATACATCAGCCGGCGAAGAAAGCTGAGAGAATTTGGGGAGTTATCGCATTTTCCTCGTTAAAGAAGTTCAGCCTCTGATACGTCAATAGTGCCTACTCCACTTGTAGGGAGGCCTACAGATGGGCGCAAAGAGGGCAAGTATTTATCATGTTCTTCTTCAGACGTCATTGTATTTTTTTACCTTTATTTGTTATTATTCATTAATATAAATTATTCCGTCGCTTAACATAAATAAATTACATTATATTTTTTACTGGACCCTTAAAATCGATGGTAGCATGGCATTACAGTTACCTTAATAATAAATAATAATTTATAAAATATCACGTTTAATGTTAATTTTTAAAAAGTAGTTATTTGGAAGAAGGAAAAAATGGAATACTAACTTGACTTTAGTTTGATTCAATTAAAATGCATCACCCCCATAAGTCAAGGGGTTAAATGACAAAAATAAATTAATCAACCAAATCATAATTCCCAATGCCCTAGAATTTTCTGTTCCTGTGAGAGTAAAAAAAAATAGTTATATCATATTATTTACTTTTACAATACGTGATGGTTCGTGGTTAAGTGGGTAATTTTGGAAGTCTTCTTTATGNGTTATATCATATTATTTACTTTTACAATACGTGATGGTTCGTGGTTAAGTGGGTAATTTTGGAAGTCTTCTTTATGCAACTGTTTCCTTGCGCCGTGTGTTAAGTCTGACTTTCTAATGGACCTAATAACTAGCATTGATCTGTCCGCCAAGAGAAACAGTCAAATTGTAAGAAACAAAAATATATAATCATTCGCCATATTGTATTATTTTCTAAATAAAACTAAAGCAATAGGTTTCTATTGGCACAGATAAAGTTTTTCAACATTTAATTTTTTATAATAGAATTACGAATCTATTATTTGCTAATTGTGTATTTTCTCTTGTGTGTAACATTAGTGAACACAAATTTTTTTTATTATAAATACACTTTTTTTTTCATATCATCCTGCTGTAGCAGATAAATTCTTAAGGTTGCAGAATAGTTTACAGCCGTGGTCCTTAGNGTTATATCATATTATTTACTTTTACAATACGTGATGGTTCGTGGTTAAGTGGGTAATTTTGGAAGTCTTCTTTATGTAACTGTTTCCTTGCGCCGTGTGTTAAGTCTGACTTTCTAATGGACCTAATAACTAGCATTGATCTGTCCGCCAAGAGAAACAGTCAAATTGTAAGAAACAAAATTATATAATCATTCGCCATATTGTATTATTTTCTAAATAAAACTAAAGCAATAGGTTTTTATTGGCACAGATAAAGTTTTTCAACATTTAATTTTTTATAATAGAATTACGAATCTATTATTTGCTAATTGTGTATTTTCTCTTGTGTGTAACATTAGTGAACACAAATTTTTTTAATTATAAATACATTTTTTTTTCATATCATCCTGCTGTAGCAGATAAATTCTTAAGGTTGCAGAATAGTTTACAGCCGTGGTCCTTAGTGGAACTCAACTAGGGAGATACTGTCATCCACCGTATTACAGAAGTTGAAATGAGCCCGGGAACTGTGACTGACTATTTCACCCGGTTTCCTGCAGTGAAACAGTCACAGGGACTTCGAATGGTAAGTTTATTTCTTTCACGCTTATTTTAAGTGTTCTTATATATTACTACTTGTATGCCATTTGTTTTGGTATCGGTTGATAAGTTACCGGAACATTATATTAATGCCTAATTTATTAGATTCTGTTACCATCTGAAATTGAGGACTTTGCCAGTTATCTAATATCGTATTTAGTTCGTACAGTAGGAACTGCCAACAATTCGAGCTGAATTTCAAATCGGTTTTGTGTTTCCAGTGATATACAAAGTTAAGCATAGTACGGTCAGTTGGTTCTCACTATTACGTACAATAAGTGTACTGTTAATGTATCGTGTTAGTGAATTTCTGTGGACAGGTTTAAAAGATAAAAGAGGGGGGGGGGAGAAATAAAAACACACACATGGGAAGCTAATGTCAGAAGTTAGTCTGCCGCCACGATAGTAGGCTAAAAATTGATTGTATATAGTTATAAAAAATGTGTTGAATCACCATGATGAGACTTTATCATTTAAAAACTAATAGAAGATACATATTTCTATGCTCTATAAATAATTGTCTGTATATTATATTTTGCGTCTCTTCGGATTTGAACAGAAAATTTTGCATGGGCAGCCGATGAAGATTCCTGCAGTAGTTAGCGGTCTATATAAATTAGAAGTAACTAAAACGCATTTCATTCTAAATACATAACATAGTTAACAGTACAAAATGTAATACTGCAAGTTCTGTAATATTTCCCTGTTTTCCTTCAGCTACTGCAAGATTTCTCCTACGCTTTTCCTGGGCGTGAGAACATGCTGTAAGGTGGAATTGTTTTTCTTAGAGACCAGATATTGCAGATGGGTAGAGAGAAGGCAAAATTATCAACGGATAAAGAATATAAGAAACAAATCGAGACGTATATTGGATTATTAAAAGGTGGCTCAGATATAGTTATTTTTTGAGTATTGTTTAATGTGCGTGCATATAGCACCCTGAATGCGTGACTATTAGAACTGTTAATTAACCTCCGGTCACGGCCGGAAACCAGATGGGTGTGTCTACTACGTAAATTCAGGATAACAAGTTAAGCAATTGTACTTTTCTCAGTTTTCTAAATTGAGCTATCAAAAAGATTTAGGTATTAAAATTATTTTTAGGCATAATATTGCGTCATTCAGTGCTTCTAAACATAACTATGTGTATATTTGCAATTTTAATATTTACCAAATCAACTTTTATGAGAACAGTATCATATTATTTACCGTAAGTTTAGTGAATCTAGTAGAATGTTGCAACAGTTTTCCAATGTCAAGCCATAGATATTCTCCTACAAAAAATACAAAAATCTCAAAAACTATATTTTTGAATACTATAGTCTGGTATTCAGGGTGCGATATGCTATCTTTGGCCGGTCTTTTTGTTTGCATGCATTAAGTAGGCCTGAGTAAAATACGGTTGTACTAAAATACAGCTGTAAGGTTTAAAATTTAAAATAAAAATTGTTTCCCAAAATATTTTGGACTCTGAAAGCTAGATCTTAAATCCTAATTACATTTACAAGGCAACAGGTGAACTGTAAAATATGTTTTTCATCTGCCGAATGATTAAGGTAACATAGAAAAAAGGAAAACCTAAAAATTAAAATTTAAAAAAAGCATTGTGTAAGACTATTGAACTTAATAAACATATTTCACCGCAATACAAAAAATTGGAATTGTGATTATTAAAATTATTCAGGAAAATAATCACAGTTTTAAAAATAGGCTATTCTTTACATTATCCAGCACAACACATCAATAACTACAGCTGTAAATTCTATTATTGTAGACCGTATGTGTGTTTGCTATAGAAATGAAAGACTTGTGATAATTTCAAAAATATATTAGTTGTCCGTGTAATTTACATCGAAAGAGCCTTTTCTGTTTCTGTGGAAAGATTATTTTACATACATGTAATGGAATATTGCAACCACTATTTTAATATAGGTTACGAATATTGCTATAAAACAAAATAACTTACAAGAACAACTATATGGCTGATACAAGATGCTGCCTATTAGACCGACTGAATAAAGCGACTACTAGATTATAGTAACTGTAGGCAAAAAATTTAAAATTCTTTGAAGTTCAGCATGTTATGAACCCATTCCAAACTTGTTCTAGCCACCTGTGACGTACTGTTACAGTGATCTGTAACAAACAGGTACAAACACAAAGTAGATCATGAAAACTTTTAAATTATATTTTTTACAAAAAATTATAAACAGTCGACCTTGTATTGATTATCAAGATGTTAGTAAATTTACCTAGTCCTTGTTGGCGGACATAAGAGTTTGTGCGGGTTTCTTTTCCGTTAAAGATTAAAATCACTTTCAGATTTCACTCTCATGAAAACTGAAAATGATTCTTATATTTTTCTGATTGCTGTAAACGCATTCTTTCACAACATTGCCACGCTGAATAATGACGTTTTCTATGGCTATGTTTCAGACAACCAGCCAGATACTAGAACTGCAACCGCGCTGCTTCTACTCCCGTATGTGACAAGCAGCCAGATACTAGAACTGCAGCCGCGCTGCTTCTACTCCCGTATGTGACAAGCAGCCAGATACTAGAACTGCAGCCGCGCTGCTTCTACTCCCGTATGTGACAAGCAGCCAGATACTAGAACTGCAGCCGCGCTGCTTCTACTCCCGTATGTGACAAGCAGCCAGATACTAGAACTGCAGCCGCGCTGCTTCTACTCCCGTATGTGACAAGCAGCCAGATACTAGAACTGCAGCCGCGCTGCTTCTACTCCCGTATGTGACAAGCAGCCAGATACTAGAACTGCAGCCGCGCTGCTTCTACTCCCGTATGTGACAAGCAGCCAGATACTAGAACTGCAGCCGCGCTGCTTCTACTCCCGTATGTGACAAGCAGCCAGATACTAGAACTGCAGCCGCGCTGCTTCTACTCCCGTATGTGACAAGCAGCCAGATACTAGAACTGCAGCCGCGCTGCTTCTACTCCCGTATGTGACAAGCAGCCAGATACTAGAACTGCAGCCGCGCTGCTTCTACTCCCGTATGTGACAAGCAGCCAGATACTAGAACTGCAGCCGCGCTGCTTCTACTCCCGTATGTGACAAGCAGCCAGATACTAGAACTGCAGCCGCGCTGCTTCTACTCCCGTATGTGACAAGCAGCCAGATACTAGAACTGCAGCCGCGCTGCTTCTACTCCCGTATGTGACAAGCAGCCAGATACTAGAACTGCAGCCGCGCTGCTTCTACTCCCGTATGTGACAAGCAGCCAGATACTAGAACTGCAGCCGCGCTGCTTCTACTCCCGTATGTGACAAGCAGCCAGATACTAGAACTGCAGCCGCGCTGCTTCTACTCCCGTATGTGACAAGCAGCCAGATACTAGAACTGCAGCCGCGCTGCTTCTACTCCCGTATGTGACAAGCAGCCAGATACTAGAACTGCAGCCGCGCTGCTTCTACTCCCGTATGTGACAAGCAGCCAGATACTAGAACTGCAGCCGCGCTGCTTCTACTCCCGTATGTGACAAGCAGCCAGATACTAGAACTGCAGCCGCGCTGCTTCTACTCCCGTATGTGACAAGCAGCCAGATACTAGAACTGCAGCCGCGCTGCTTCTACTCCCGTATGTGACAAGCAGCCAGATACTAGAACTGCAGCCGCGCTGCTTCTACTCCCGTATGTGACAAGCAGCCAGATACTAGAACTGCAGCCGCGCTGCTTCTACTCCCGTATGTGACAAGCAGCCAGATACTAGAACTGCAGCCGCGCTGCTTCTACTCCCGTATGTGACAAGCAGCCAGATACTAGAACTGCAGCCGCGCTGCTTCTACTCCCGTATGTGACAAGCAGCCAGATACTAGAACTGCAGCCGCGCTGCTTCTACTCCCGTATGTGACAAGCAGCCAGATACTAGAACTGCAGCCGCGCTGCTTCTACTCCCGTATGTGACAAGCAGCCAGATACTAGAACTGCAGCCGCGCTGCTTCTACTCCCGTATGTGACAAGCAGCCAGATACTAGAACTGCAGCCGCGCTGCTTCTACTCCCGTATGTGACAAGCAGCCAGATACTAGAACTGCAGCCGCGCTGCTTCTACTCCCGTATGTGACAAGCAGCCAGATACTAGAACTGCAGCCGCGCTGCTTCTACTCCCGTATGTGACAAGCAGCCAGATACTAGAACTGCAGCCGCGCTGCTTCTACTCCCGTATGTGACAAGCAGCCAGATACTAGAACTGCAGCCGCGCTGCTTCTACTCCCGTATGTGACAAGCAGCCAGATACTAGAACTGCAGCCGCGCTGCTTCTACTCCCGTATGTGACAAGCAGCCAGATACTAGAACTGCAGCCGCGCTGCTTCTACTCCCGTATGTGACAAGCAGCCAGATACTATAACTGCTGCCGCGCTGCTTCTACTCCCGTATGTGACAACCAGCCAGATACTAGAACTGCAGCCGCGCTGCTTCTACTCCCGTATGTGACAACCAGCCAGATACTAGAACTGCAGCAGCGCTGCTTCTACTCCCGTATGTGACAAGCAGCCAGATACTAGAACTGCTGCAGCAGCGCTGCTTCTACTCCCGTATGTGACAAGCAGCCAGATACTAGAACTGCATCCGCGCTGCTTCTACTCCCGTATGTGTCAAGCAGCCAGATACTATAAATGCAGCAGCGCTGCTTCTACTCCCGTATGTGACAAGCATCCCTCCAGCTCGCAGAAACCGACGGAAGGACGCCTGCAAGACAGCTAGGTCGGACATTCGTGATAGTTTCGTAAGCCACTTACCAACGGCAGCAGACGTGGTGCAGGTGGCCACGAGAAATAGACTTCAGCGTTTAAGTAGGACATTCCAGCCGTTGGTTATAACCATAGGAGTGACCTTCACAGATCCATCGAGTGCGTATGTGGTGATCGACAACACGTGCTACCAATGTCGCACTCTCATTGAATCTCGTATTCAGTGCATTAAATCGATTTTATGCTACCGGAACTAAGTACCATAAAGGAGCAGGAGATATTTGGTTTTCTATTCAAGTTATTTTATAACATCAAAACAATGCATGATCGTATAAATCAGACCGTTAAACCGTTTCTTTGCTAACCTTAGTATTTCGAAATAAAACAAAATGTACTCATTCTACGGAATGTTTACTTTGTATGGCTGGCGTATTTTTGGGTATCATTTGTTGGTATGCTGGCTAGTATAATTGGCTCAAGTCGGCTGGTACAGCAGAAGGTATGGATAGTAGATATTATGGTTTTATGGACTGACCCGACCTTTGTGATTGCTTGGTACACTTGAGTTATGGCAGAAGGTATGCATAGTGAGTTGCATAGTTTGGTAAATGACTAAGTTTTTCTTTTGTTATATGATATGGTATGGCTGGTATTGTGTGGTCTGGTATCATTTGGTTATGTTAGTTTGACAAATGGTAGGGAAGGAATTTTTTTTGTGGGCGGATATGTGCTGTATTTGTATTCGTAATGTATTGTGCATGTTATGCAGATTAGTATGATTAGGTTTTTTCTTTTGGGTTATGATGGATCGTTTGTCATCATATTGGCTGGTGCGATTACTAGTATATTTGTCTTGTGCTGTGTTCTTTGATGGATGGTAGGGGCAGCAAGTACTTTACGTATGCTATGTGTGAGCCGTTGTGTGGTATGTTGCGAAGTATATTATTTTCTAGTGCCGGTCGGTAGAGCTAATGTAATGGACAGCAGGTAAATTTTTGGTAAGGCCAGTGTGGACTGAATAGTTTAGGTATGCTTGAGTTATAGTGGGTGGGATGGGTGGTGAGTAATGTGGTGTTGGCCTGTAGAGCAAATTGAATGGGTCTCAGGTTATGGACTGGTCTCAACTGTATATTTGCTTGATACACTTGAGTTATTATGGATAATAAGATTTGCGTAGTAGGTGATATTGCTAAATTGAGTTTTTCTGGGGTAATAGGAAATGGTATATTCGTTGGCCTGTTATCAGTCGGTAATGGTAGTTTGACAGATGGTCAGAATGTTTGTGTTGAGGGTTGGTCTGGTCTGTTAAATTTGCTTGGTGCGCTAGGATTATGATGGATGGTATGGTTGGTATGTTGTGTGATATGTTCTCCAGTATATCTGTCTTGTGATTGTTGGCGTATGTCAAGTGGTGTGGACAGTATATGTGTGGCTGCGAGTCTTTTAATGCTATGGCGTGTTTGAGTTAGAGTGTTTGGTGTGGGCGGTCTGTGTATTTTGACTAGTATCAGTCGGCATGATGGATGGTATGAGCAGAAGTTGGTTTTGTCAGTAGCATGGGCCATATGTTTGTTTTTTATGGTGTGTGTGGATGAATGGATGAGTTATAGAGGGTGGTAAGGGTGGTGAGTATACATGGTGTCGATTGGTAGAACAGATGAAATGGGTATTATGTTATAGGCTGGTCAGTACAAGATAGCATAAGTGATCATAATAAGATAATCTTCAAAATAATAATCGATAAACAAAAAGAATATGCAATAAAGAAAAGGTTACACCAATATGTAAAAAACTGGGAAATTGTTAATAGAGAGTTGAAAATGGAAATTCGTAATCAAAACAATCAAGAAAATGTACTTACAATAGAAGATAAGATAGATAAACTACAAGACTCTCTAGTAAGAATATGTAAAAATCAACAAAATATTATTAAACATAATAACAGAGAAAATAATCAAAAAAATTGGTGGTGCAGTGAAAAGTTAACTCAAATGAAGAATAAAGTCTACAATAAACATAGGAAATAGAGAAGTTGCTGTCAATGTTTAGCAAAACAAATTTATAAAGAAGAATATAAGAATATCAGAAAACAATATAAAATAGAAATAAAAACAAACATACATAACATCTGGACCAGATTTATATATGAAGAAGCTCATAAAACACCATGGAACATAATCGACAAAATAGCCAGAAGAAAACTAAAAAAAAACAGAACCAATAAGTAGTGTTAAAATTGAAGATAAATACACAACAACAATTCAAGAAACATATAAGACATTAATGAATGATTTATTACCTAATATCGAAGAAAATAAAACAGTTGAAATAATAATACACCAAGAGGAAGAAAATACCAATACAAATGAAATGACTATGGAAGAATTGGAAATGGCAATAGACTTATGTAGGTCAAAGAAAGCTCCGGGAATAGATGAGATTACTATAGAAGTTATAAAATTAACATGGGACGAAATTAAAGAAACCATTTAAAAAATACTAAAAGATTTTTACAACAAAGGTACATTTCCAAATAAATGGAAAAATGGGAAAATCATATTCATATATAAAGGTAATAATAAACCAAAAAATAACACCAATTCATACAGACCGATATTTCTCTTACCAGTAATTGGGAAAATATATGAAATGATAATATACAAAAGGATAAAAAACAAGTAGAGGAGACATTACATACAAACCAATTTAGATTTAGAAATAATAGATCAACTGAAATGGCAATATGAAAACTAATTAGGATAGTACAAGAAAGTCAAAGTAAATATATCCTAGGAATATTTATGGACATAAACAATGCTTTTTCGTCGGTTACATGGTCTGATATAAAAGCAAACTTAAATGAACTCACAATTGGTAGGAAAATAAAACAAATACTATGGGACTATTCAAATTAATGCATGATAACTGTACAAGAAGATCAAATATATATACAAATAACTACAAACAGAGGCTGTCCACAAGGATCCGTACTGGGACCTACATTTTGGAACTTGGTCATTGAAAAATATATAATACAGAATAACAACAATAATACAATAATAATAGCATTTGCATATGACTGTTTGATATTGATAGAAGGAAATACAAGAATAGAATTGGAAACTAAAGCTAAAAATATTATGCAAAACACTTATCAATGGCTTGAGAATCATCATTTAAAACTATCTATAAATAAAACTCATGCAATAATGTTAAAAGGGAACCTCGACAGAAGATATCCAATAGTCAACTACAATAAGGAACCAATCAGATATAAAAAAAGTGTTGTATACCTAGGCATAACAATAGATAATAGAATGAACTTAATGCCACATACTAAATATATAGCGGAAAAGGTAACAACAATGTTTAATAGACTAAAACAGATAATTTTGAACATATACCAATATAACAGCAAAAATAGGAAAATTATATACCAGTCACTCTTTGTAAACATAGTACAATATGCAAGCATAGCTTATGAAACAATACTGAATAATACTCATATAAAAAGAACATTAAGGGCAGCCCAGAGGAAGGCATTAATTAAACTATCAAATTTAACCCCAACAACTTCATACTATTCAGTTATAACAATAAATAAAGAAATACCAATAGATTATAATATCAACAACAGAATAATAATCTATAAATAATAAATGAAGCAATAGAACTGGAAAATAGAAACGATACCTACAGGAGAATAACAATGGGGAACAGTATATGGATACAAATAAACAACGGAGATGTGCCTTTAAGCCTTAAAGAATTCAAAAAACATTTATATAAGGAGAGTATTAGAAAATGGCATCAGGAGTATAGTGGTGATGACACAGCAGCATTAAACTTGAAGAAATATAGAGCAGATATAACTGAATGGTACAATTATGATAGCAAAATTAAAATACTAACACTTAAAGTTATAACGGGGCATTGCCAAATTAAATCATATTTAAAAAAGATTAACAAAATAGAAGATGATACCTGCCAATGTCAAGAGAATGCACAAGATATAGATCACCTATTATTTGAACGCGGAATATTTAACAGGGAAAGAGCTAAATTATTCAATAAATTAAGACACAAGAATGAAACATGGCCTTTAGAATTATACAAGATTTACGATAATGAAATAACAGAAGCAATTAATGAATATGTAAAGGATATGTACATTATAACAAAGACAATGAATGATGACTTATATAACTAATTGGAATGTATTAAATAGTAAAAAGGGAATATAATATAAAGAAAGAAAAAGGATAAATAGGATAAAAAGAAAAGAAAATAGAATAAGTNAAATAGTAAAAAGGGAATATAATATAAAGAAAGAAAAAGGATAAATAGGATAAAAAGAAAAGAAAATAGAATAAGTGAGGAAGAAAGAAGACCGAAGAAGTATAACTAAAAAACCAACAATAACTGGTGATCTGGGATAGATTGGAGAGAGAACCATTATAACATTTAGGCAAAGGAAAGGAAAGGATGAGAGATAGGGTTATGTTTTGAGGGAAATTGTTGTGATTATGACTAATATTGCTATGGATTGATTAGGACTGTCATTGATGATACAGGTTATTGCTGTTGTAGCATTGCCGCTGTCATTGTTAATAANACTAATATTGCTATGGATTGATTAGGACTGTCATTGATGATACAGGTTATTGCTGTTGTAGCATTGCCGCTGTCATTGTTAATAAGACTTGGTGCATTAATTATGTAAATAAATAAATGAAATGAAAAGGGAAACATGATGTTGTGACTAAGACTGTGTTTGAAGGTTTGATCATGATTATAAATGTGACTTATTGTTAAGACATATTGTTGTATTTTAAGATAATATAAAAGGGAAATATTATGACTGTGACAAAAACTGTAATTGTGACCCACTGTTGGGGGTTTAACGGTGAATGATTGTAAATCGAGTTTTTGATACTGCCACTGTTACCATAAAAATTACTAATGTACTGTAATTATATAAAAAATAATAATATGAGAAAATAAAAAAAATGGAGGGGATATGTGACTTATCCCCTCGAATTGTGATTAAGATAGAGTGTTTTTGATATTGATGGTAATTGTGATTTACCGTTATTAAGTGTAGTGGTGATGAAATGAATGGTAATTAGAGTTATTGGTGTTGCTATTATTACTGTTACTGTTATGATTTACATGAATGAAGTAGTGTAAGATGCTTGTGTGTATGCACGTATTTATGTGCAGGTATGGGGGTTGATGTATATGTATGGATACGAATGTACATGTAAACAAATAAGTTAATGGGTAAAAAAGGACAGTGGTTTGGACAGGACAAATATAAGTTTAAAACACTAGAACGGAATCCTCGGAAGGCCGATAGGCTAAGTGAGGTAAATAGTAGTTGTTGTTGTCTATAATGTCTATAGCTTTAATTGATGGAAAATTGCAGCCAAATATGTTTATAAGAAGGCTTAGTGCATAATGGCCAATAAAATTTTGGTCTAAATCATGAGCAGTACCTATGATATGCATTTGATTACTATAGCTTCAATGGATAGACAATGGTAGTCAGCTATGCTTATAAGGAAGCTTAAGGCATAACTGACCACATGGCTCCGATCTTAATTGTATGGATATAATTTCGAGGGATGGAAAATGGTGTCCATTTAGACTTATAAAAAGGTTTAAGGCATAATTCATTTTTCACTTTGTTTATATTTGTAATAGTCTAATATATATTCTAATTTCCACGTGTCTAAATCCAGCAGTCGTTGATTGATGTCCAGCTGTGCCTATAAGTTGGTGCATGTCTGACATAGACATAATACGTTTAAAAAATAACCGGAAGTAAGGTAACTAGATCATGCCTACTAAATAAAAAGGCAACGAACACATGTGAATATTCATTGTGTCACATTAGCATCCGACTCAAATACACGAGCCCCAAAAATGTAAAACTCTTGGCAAATTTACATAAACTATGCTTATAAAATTCAATATTATGCTTGTTATTTCATAATAATCATGTTTTTGACATAACAATGGAATCCTCGTTGACAAGGTACCCAATAAATTAATTTAAAAGTTAAATAAATGTATTTATTTAAATATATAACTTCTATTTATAAAATTGTGCTTTTCTTAATATATGGTTGTGACATCATACACTACAAATATATCTTGGAAAAACGAATCCACAGACACATTGCTAGGCATAATCTTTTCTGTAAGTTTTAAAAGGAAATATATATATAATTAAATACATAACTTTGATATATAATTTTTTTTATTCGTATAAGTGATGGATGCAACAGACTTTAACGAGATATACTCAAACACACATACACACTGTGATTTTCTAAATTATTTTTAAAATAAGAAGCCATATACAGGCCGTTAATACACATTTGTCTTTAAGTTTAAAATGTACAATCTTATTTATAAAATTATTCATTTTCTGTGTCTTGTCAAAATTACTTGTATAAGCTAACATAAATGCCTTATCTAACATGTACCTTATGCCGATAACATTTGGGAACAAATTTATTTTTCATAAGCATTCATCACTCGCATATTCTCATAACAGTTGTAATTATCTTGCACATAATAATATTTTTGGAATAGACATATCTTCCTCATGACTATAATGTTCATAGGAAAAATTTCATCTCCACACTTATATTTTTATGCATACCATATTTAAACCCATCCTGATACAGTGGTTATTTTTATAAATATATCATCGGTCTTGTGAGGGGTCAGCTTTGTGAGGGGTCAGTCGTGTGAGGGGTCAGTCGTGTAAGGGGTCAGTCATGTGAGGGGTCATTCCTGCGAGGGGTCAGCCGTGTGAGGGGTCAGTCGTGTGAGGGGTCAGTCATGCGAGGAGTCAGTCTTGTGAGTGGTCAGATTTGTGAGGGGTTAGTCTTGTGAGGGTTCAGTATTGTGAGGGGTCGGTTTTGTGAGGGGTCATCTGCCATTTTATTATTTTTTATACAACTCAGGAAAAAAACTTATTTACCTATTATTTATGTCTATAAGTATAAAGAATACAATTATCAGCAATATTAAAGAGTACTTGACATAAAAAATGGCAGATCCAAGATGGTGGCTGATTCGCATATACACTGCAAGACGCCATTGTTTGCAAATGTAAGTTAACTCTGCCTTTAAATGTACTTGGGGGTTTAACATATGACAGTTATCATATTGCATTATGGTACATACATAAAAAATTTCGAGGACCTAGCCTGAATGGTTCATGATTCATGCATAACTGTTCTTATAAACTGATGATATCTCGCAATTAAAAATTTTTATTACCTCTCGAATACACATATCTCAATTGTTGGTTTTATATACACTATTTAGACCTTTACTGCCACCCATGACCTTGTGGCCGAGTCGACTAGGGTGTCTGTCTACCAATCAAAGATCCGGTAGTTCGCTGATCCTCAGCTCCACAACTTTTTATACTGTATTAAATCATATAACATCGGTGGAGTCAAGTGCCTGCATACAGCTCATGGAACAGCGCCCTTAGCCTCTAGCCAACATCAGCGCTCCTAGCAGCCGATGACAACATCAAGCAACACTAGTACTGCCTAGCAGACAGTGGGAGAACGAATATGGCACCCCTGGTATGCAATGAATCAATCTTCCAAGATGGCGGCCAATACTAGCACCACATAGCAGATAATATGAGATCCAAGATGGCGAAGACGAAACAAAATGGCGTCCTACATACATACAATATGGCAGCCAACAGCAGACGATATTTGGTTGGATAGAGAGCAGGTGAGAAGGAATGACAGAGAAGGAAAATTGCAAACTATAGAAACAAGAGCGCGATGTGGAATGATTTCACATGAAGTACCACAGGATATTGAGAGAGCATGAACTTGAACTTCCTTGAAGCAAGATGGTGGCATGGAATGACATATCATGAAATACCAGGTGGATTGATATCAAGGTAGAACTTGTAGAAGGTCAATTTAGAGTTTAAAGGTCAAGGCTAAAGTCATCGAAGTTGGTGGCCTCATCTGGTCCTTTGCCATATGTCATGCACCTTATCCACTCATCTACATCCAGGACCCATTTGTGCTCGGATGTGCTGTTTATAACTACTGATGTACATACAGTATGTATCTGAACTTCGCGCATAAAATGAAGTCACAGCATCTGCGGGTCTAAATAACCAGAAAATCGTAGTAACAAAATTCCGGAAGAGCAATCTCGTATTACTAAAGTGACGCTAAAGTAAGGTTCAAGGGGACATGAGGTACTACTTTATTGTTGTGTAACATTGGGCAGAATTTACTACACTACTCTTATTTTTGTTTTGAATAACCATACTTTCGTGTAGAATCTGTAATTAGTAAATTAATTTGCATGTATTGTTTCCAACTCCCGTCATCGTTGCACTTAACTTCAACATCGCTTAAGTAATACAAGTGTTAATTTTTTCACTAACATATCGTGAAAAGAAAAGATAATTTTACAACCATCATATCCTTTATTAAAAAAAATATAACTGTCTACATAGAGGACACATACATTGAGTAAAATGTTAAAGGCTCGTACTGCAAAGGTTGTTCGACTATACATCCGCAAAATCTTCCCCACCATAATAAATCACTAGTGGGATGGTCAGCTGAATAGGTCGACTAATTTTGGTTCCATCAGGTTGGCGGAATATGACACCTTTAATATTATTAGCTCATCAATGTAGTACTTTTTCAATCCATGCTCTCTTCCACACGTGTCTGGGTCTAGTATCATCTTGAAGGAGAACGATATTCCCTACTCTGAGTTTGTGTTGTCTATGTTGTCCTTTCACTTCATGAGAGTTCTTCATTAACAAATGGCACTTTCTTTTCCAGCGTAACCAGAAGGCCTCAGCTACTCTTTGTTTCTGACCTAACTCTCTCGTGAGATCTCTTTCAGTTGATGGTTCTGGACAATTTGGTATAGTTGTCAGTTTTTCACCATTAAGGATGTGAGCAGGTGCCAAAACTTGATTGCTGTCAACATACTGGGTTAAAGGCCTTGTATTTATGGCGGCTTCAATGGTAATCAAGATTGTGTTTAAGCCTTCTTCGTCTGTCTGAGATCGTCCTAGTACCTTCCTTTGGCAGCATTTGGCGGAACTTCCATCCTTTCGCACAATCCTGCTCACCAAGCCGCCCGTGAAGCAATCAATTTCTAAGTAACTCCATCATGTGCACAGTAGTGTTGTATCTTACAATCTTACATGTAATTGAAAATCTCCTCCAATTCCTTGTTGGCTGCATGAAGAGCTGTAGCATTGTCCGAATATATTGTATGGGCCAGGCTGCTGTGACCATTATATCGTTGTATTGCCATTAAAAGCTGTCTGTTGACATGTCTGTTGCCAGCTCAATATGGATGGCATGAGTATTGACACATAGGAATTGTTGGTTTGCTTTCTCAATTTGATAAATAGTTGACTAGCGAAGTCTATCCCTGTAACTCCAAATGTACGAATAGGTTGGAATCTATCTAATGGCAGAGGAGCTTAAATTTATTCAATTCTTCGATTATGCACTATTTTACATGGTAGACACTTGTGAAGGACCATTTTGGTAGTCCACCGAGATCTTTAAATCCAGAATCCATTGCGTAGTTCTCTCAGTACAATATTGACGCCCAAATGATTAAGTCCGATGTGTGTCCGCATTATTAGTAATTGTGTGTAGTCATGAGAGCCATCCAGGTTAATAGGATGTTTCTCTGTCATGGACAAATCTGCGAAGCGTAGTCTTCGTCCCAGTCTGATGACATCATGCTGTAGATATGGATTGAATCGAGCAATTGGTGATGAAAATGACAGTGTAGTATTTTCTCGTAGTGTGTTTTATTCAGCAGTGAAACATTGTTCTCAAACTTTATGGATCCAGTAGTTCCGATAATATTCCAGTTAGTAGTCAGAGTGTGAAAGAATTTCCTTTTTTATCTGATGGTTTCTGTCAAGCACACGATCCAGGCAGTGACATGCAGTCATTTCCAATAAGAGCTGAAATGTTGTGTGTTCAAGAGTGTTGGAGGTGTGGTAATAGTGAGAACTCGAGTTTGGGAGCTTCGGGTTTCTGGCAGTGATGTATCTGAGCAATTGATATCTGAAGGCCATGGTATTTATTCTTCAGTAAACCAATGAGGCCCATTCCGCCAGTGATCTAGCGAACATAATTCATCTGCTTCAATATGGCGAGTTAGATGGTCTGCTGGATTCTCAGTACCTGGGCAATGTCTCCATTGACTCCGAGTGGTATAATTCTGTATATCTGTGATTCTATTACAGACAAATGTTTTCCACTTATTTGGAACGTTGCGTTTCCATCCAAGTGTTCGTTTAATCACTACATAATGTATCTTTGGTAATGTCAAAGTCTGTTGCTGAGCAGAAATAATAAAGGAAGTGTGAGGCGGTTAAAGTGGCAAGAAGTTCCAGTCTAGGTGGCATAGGCTTCTTTATAGGAGCGAGTCTAGTCTTGCTGCAAACCGATCGTACTAAATAAGTTTTGTTTGTATTAGATCTTATGTACGAAATAGCTTCATATGCTCTTTCTGAAGCAACAGAAAAAACATGTCCTTCAAAATCAATTTGGTTGTTAGATATACCAATCCATCTGGGGATGTGTATGATCGTTAGAATCTCTAGTTTTGATGCCCATGACTGCCATCTTTGTGCGAGATCAGAAAGTAGTAACACTTCCCAGTTTATACCTCTAAGCCAGATTTCTTGGAAGAGTATCTTCGCTACGACAGTCACTGGTGTGAATAAGCCTAATGGGTTGTGAAATTTGGCTATTGCAGATAGGATGTTCCACTTTGTCATAGGTTTATGTGATATGTCTTTAGTGATTGTTTGCTCATCACTGATTATGTGATCTTCTATTGTATTCCAGTCCACTTCCTGAATACTTATCTCTGACTGGATTTCTTGGCCTTCAATATTCCATATATTTCTCAATGGCTCTGTGTACATACTCCATTTTGCGAGTGGAAGCTTGATGTTCCTTATTAGCGCTGTTAATTCATAGCAATGTGTTTTCACATAGTGCTCATCATAGCTGCTGGCTGTGAAGTCATCCATGAATGTGGACCTATCAAGCATTGCTGATGCGAATGGAAAACTTTCTGAATAAAGTTTTGCTACCTATTGTGGCTGATAATAGAAAGGGGCTTCTGTTAGACCAAATGGCAGATGTGTGAAATGGTAAAATATTACTTCACTAGTGGTATTGTGGTTTTCATCATTTTCCTATTCTACGCAATACCAAATATATCGTGTTAAGTTTCTGTCATTTTCATGTAAAATGAGTTGTAGAAACGCTTTAATACCATCGCAAGCAAAGGCTTTGGAATATTTTCGAAATCTTAGTAAAGTGGCTAATATTTCAGGGAGTACATATGGACCTATTTCTAAAATATAATTTGCAGAAGGTGAGTAAATGTCACGAGAAGATGTGTCAAAAACTATTCTGTACTTCGTATTGTTACTTTTCTGTTTTTTTTACTGCATGGTGAGGTAAATAATATACATCATTACAAGCATCGCCATTATAAGTATACTATCTCAACTTGTTCCTTTGTTATTTAGTTCAGCATCTATTAGTGATACGTGTCTTTAAATTCTTCATTTGTTTGAAATAATTTCTGTAGTATAGAAAAGCGATTCTTTGCTGTGCGTAAATTATCAGAGAAAATTATATCACTTTTCCTGGGGAGCGATACAACTCTTCGCCCGTTTTAAATTCGTGATGAGTTGTGGAATTCACTATGCTGTCTTTGGCTGTGAGAGTACGATTCTGTTTCTCCTTTATACCTATGGTTTTTATTTCCCAAAATGTTCGTACCGTTTCATCGGATAGGCGTGTAGTACTATCAAAACTCTTATAATTGGAAAGTGAGATGTGCTGCAATGTTACTTGGTTCACAGTGGTGGTGGATCTGTTTCACTAAGGGTTCATCCAAAGAGTGTTGGAAGTACGACTAAGGATGGCAAGTCTCTGATTGGCTGGTTAGTCTTCAGAGTTGTCGCGTGACAGTTTTGAGGATTACAGCACGCCTTTGGCTCACTTCCCTCACCCCCTTACCCCACCCCCTTCAACCTTTAGCGCACTTTGCTGTCGCCTTCGAATAGGCACGTGGCATGGAAAATCTCCAGACACGTGAAGCTGAAGCGGAGGCCCCCCCCCCCCACACCCCCTTCATCTACCTACGCCTCCAACCCGCCAGCAGATCTGTCGAGAGTGCAGGGCTTTCGAGTTATCACCCAAAATTATCAGGCGTAGTTCGCCGGAACGCAGAAGTACGCATCGCAGAAGAATACTGACTCGCAGTAATTTGTGCCGAGGTATTATCCCCCCCCCCGCCCGCCCAGTTCCTTCAGAACGAGGACACGTGTGGTAAAAACCTTTGTTCGAAACTCACCACTTCACCCCTCCCCTCACCCCCTTCCCACCCAGGGCGCCACGTGCCGAGAATGTAGGCTTGCAGGCGGGCGTGTATAAAAACCCCTTTCCAAGAATGGGAGGGGGTCAGTCAGTAATCAGTCGTGAGTATTATCGGTCGTCACAGGTTCAGTCGATTTCTACCGCGCCGAGAGAGTAAGTCAGAGAATAGTTACTAAGGCCGGGATCTCGGAACCCGGCCACATCCGTCAGCCGCATCCTTAAGGGGGATCAGTAGATTACTATCGTCCGGGTCAGTACGTTGACGATCGCCGAGCCAAGGGAAGAGATCGCGAGAAGACGTCTCCACGAGTCCGAACTGCAGTCCAGGGAGAATCAGCACCGACGGAACGCCAACCCAGATGACGGCCTACTCGCAATCACCGCTGAGTTAAGTATGCAAATCGCCGTCACAGAAGCCCCCGCCCTCACGAAGTAATTCACCCAGTACATTCGAGTAGACACACTATGACAGTACCGCACCTCAGAAGTTCCGATATTGTGTATTTGTGAAAAGACATATGAGACAATATATATTCGTACTTCCAAATACCACAGTCTTAGCCAACATTATTACTAAACCCGCAACCCCCCCCACGCACCTAATAGTCGGGGCCTGGGGGACATTAACTTTGACCGTATAAGCCGCCTTGTCTTTTACAGTGGGGCTTACATACGTCAGAGTTTTCCAATATTCTTCTCCACCAATAAGGATTTCAATTAATTTTTCAGGTGAACTGTCTTTAGGATCGGCTAATTTCATTTTACTAGTAGATATAATAACACTGATATTTTATGGTATAGCTGGGTGAGGTGAGAAAGTTTCTTTCGTAGGCTGTAACTGTGAGGGTGGCATATGTGCAAAAGCCTTTGACATTAAATTTGGTGCACCGTCGAGGAAATAAAGTGTTTGAGGTTGATTCAAATGTGTTAACTACCAATGTTTGGTTGTCAGTGACCTGGAGTTGTAATGAAACGACCAAGGAGTTGATGAAACTGGATTGGCTACCAGCATCTACGATACATCTTACGAGTTTAATCTATCCAGTAGGTCCCATTATCCACACTAGAGCAGTCTGAAGATAAATGAAATTCGGAATTTTTGACGTAAATTTTGCCTATAGAGGTTGGTAGTGAGGTATATGGCGTTGTATCTTACTCCTTATGCACGAGGCTTTCCTACTTTGTTGCACTTTCGAACATTGTGGCCTTGTTTCAGACATATGAAACACCTACTTACGATTTTCAATTTATCTGGTCTTCCATAGCAGTTCTTTACTGGTTGGCAATCTTGGCCCCAGTGTGCTGGGGGTTTTTCATAATCTATGGTTAAAAGATCATATAATACAAATCCATCTTGGAAATACGAATCCACAGACACAATGCTCGGATTAATCTTTTCTCTAATTTTAAAAAGTTAAATAATATGTATTACATTAAAGACATAACTTTTATTTATAAAATTATTTTTTTATAATTAATGGATGTTACAACATAAGCAAATTATTTTTGAGAAAAAAAAACGAATTCATAGACATGTTGCTCAATAAACTTTTGTCTGTAAATTTAAAAATTAACATTTTGTTTATAAAAATTCATTTTCAGTGTCTTGTCAAAATGACTGCTGTATACGTTAACATAACAGCCATATCTAACATGTACCTCATGCCTATAACATTTATGAACAGATTTATTTTCCCATATAAATTTATCAGTCGTATATTGTCATAACACTTTTAATTATCTCGAAAAAAAAAATTATTTCTCTAATAGACATACCATCCTTATGACTATAACATTCTTAGAAAAAATTCGTCACCACACTTATATTTTTATGCATACCATATTTATACCCACTCTGATACAATGGCTATTTTTATATATAGATCATCATTCTTGTGAGGGGTCGGTCATGCGAGTGGTCAGTCAAGGTTTGGGTCAGTTTTGTGAGGAGTCATGCTTGAGGAGGGAGNGGGGGGGGGGGGTCGGTATTGTGAGGGGTCGTTTGCCTCTTTATTATTTTTTTTGCTATAGAGGAAAAAAACTTATTACTTTTTATTTATGTGTAAAAGTATAAAGAAAAATATTATCACCAAATTAAAGAGTACTTGGTATGCTTGAGTTAATCCAAAATTGCAGATTCAAGATGGCGGCTGATCCGCACATGCACTGCCAGATGCCATTGTTTGCAAATGTAAGCTAACTATGCTTATAAAGGTAATTGGGGGCTTAAAATATGTACGTTATTATATTGCCTACAAAAAAAATTTCGAGCACTTAGCCTGGATTGTTCATGATAACTCTGCTTATAAACTGATGACATCTCATTTCATATTTTTCATTACCTCTCGAATAGACATATCCCAATTGCTGATTTTATATTAACATAATTTACAACTGTACTGGCAACTATGACCTGGTGGCTCAGTCGACTAGAGTGTCAGCCTACTAATCCCAGCTCCGGTAGTTCCCCGCTATTTACTTCCACAGCTTTTTATACCGTATTATACCATATAACGTCGATAGAGGCAAGTGTATGCATACATCACATTGAACATCGCCCTTAGCCTCCAGCTGCAACTACGTATATTAAAATATTTTTTTTATTTGGTTGACTTGGTCAGTATTAAATTCAACCCGTCTGCGCCTTTACTATAATCTGCGTCTACACGCAACATGTGGAAACTGAGTGTCAACTGTTAATCGTTAAAGATAATTTCTGTGACAGTAGGGATACTTGCGTACTCGCTAAATTCCTTGAGAGGCAAAGTTAGTTGTATGCTGCAATAAATGTCTGTACTTTTACAAACGATTCATTGAAAACTATTTCCCAAGATAAATGTTATAACATTACAAACAATTCACGGTATGCTGAGCACTTTTGAAAGCCCTGCTTAAGATATACTTGTATCCACATTGTGTATTATTCCACCATGTAAAATTAACATGGTCATCGACCTGATCACTTCATTAATGCTTCGGTCGAGAACAACTATGTAACTATTAGAAAAAATATTTTTTACTAATATTGTTCTTATACTTATATAAGAAGGAATAAAACAGAAAGTAAAAGAAAATATTTCAGTATTCACAAATGTTGACTTAGTACTGTAACGTTAAGACATCGACTACTTCCTCTCTGTCATTGCCAACTTTACGGGGCGTATAATAACCAGTGTGGCCATAAAAAATACGCAGGTAGGGGCAGTGTTATTTTTCGAAGGTTGATTTCAAAAGTGCACACTTTACCGCGAACGGACCTAAAGGGAAAATATCAAGGCACGTTACTGGGAAATGTGTAAAATTAATGTTGACTTTAGCAAGAAATAGTGTATATTTTATAGGTTTCACAAACATGGAGATTGAACACATTTTTGTATGTTTCATAAGACAGTGCATTTTAAAGACAAAGTATTTCACTTATAGTGTTAGAAAAAAAATGGATAACAAACATATTTGCTGTGTGCTCAAGCTAGAAACTTTAGTCCGAATAAAATTAAAAGTTTTGGGTAACGATGTATCGCATATAAATTTCAGCTTCTATACAATGTTAAAATTTTTTTGTTCTTTCACGAGAAAATTTCAAGAAAGCAAATGTAATAAAGTAATGACAGAAAATAGGAAAAAAAAAAAAAAAATTCAAAATGTAATACATAAGAAAAGAGGCTACGACGGGGACTAGAGCCTACTTACTTGGTATTATTAACCCATATCCTTAACCACAAGACCAACTGCACTCACAACATTAAAGGGTATTTTGTATTGATATTAATAGCTACAAAATAATGGTTAAGTTATTCGGTTAAGAAGAACACATTTATTTAATTTTAAGAGTGTAAAAATTGACATTTACCATGTTGAAAGTTAATCATCCCTACTTTACTAAACAGACCACAACGATTTACAGACTTATCGCAGCTTGAGGCAATCATCATGAATATCCCCTCTCTATTGAAATCAAAATCTTGAAATCTTTATGTTACATCCAATCTCGGACAGCATCCAAACAAAAGGAATTCGAAAGGTAGGTAGGTAGATGGGATGGGAAAAGCAAGAACGAGGAAATATCGGCCATAGCATGTAATAAGGAACCACCCCCACAGTGGCTTGGAGTGATTTCGGGAAACCACGGAAAACCGAAATCAGGATAACCAAACCGGGACTAGAAGAAGTCTCCTCCCGATCGTGAGTCTAGTGGTTTTCCAAAACCACACCACACTCAGTCAAATGGAGCAAAATTCTGACTGCAGTGGACGGACTGCAGAATGTATGGTATTTCCCGTGCAGTGCAAGGTCTGGTATTACCGTAAACACGTGAGAAAAAAGTCATGGCGCGCAACGAACTACTACCGCGGAAACATTTCGCTCTGATTCACCCTCATAGATTTGTTAACTCAAGATTTTATATGGACCGTAATGAACTTGTGTTTCCGGCCTCAGCGAGTTTCATTTGTGTTGGTAACACTCAAACAGTGTTAGAAAGTTGTGGGCTGTGGCAAGATCTCGCAGTGCGCCAACTCCCCAAACATGAAATGAAGGATAGAGTTTTACATATTTAATACATTTTAATGGGGTAAGCTGTATTAATAAGGTATAAAAAATACCGTTAACCATTATATATATCAACAGTTGATGCATGATGCATTCTATTCAAAAATGACCAACTTTATGACAAGAAAGTAGGTAGACCAATATGAGCTACAAAATCAGTATATATGGCAAAATAACAAAATACTATTATCGAAAACTCTAAAATGTGAAATTTTTATTACTTAATGAAAAACATACTTTAAACCCAACTTTTAATAGAAGCAACTTAGATGAAATTAGTTTATAAATAAATATATACATTTCTCAAAATTTTGTTTACATATTAAATTCTCTATATTTTAAAACAATCATTTCTGCTTCATTGATGTCATAGTTCCTAGAAGTTAATAATAGGAAAACAGTCAACAATTGTTTATTTGAAGACTACACATTGTACGAGTTATTGCTTTATGTGATGGTTTGTTAAAACTAGTAGGCCTATATAGCCAGCAAAACCAACTCCATCGAAATGTATTTGGTAGTTGAAATTCTATTATTGTTCTTGGGATTCGGGAATTCGCGCGTCGGGGGACATTTCCATAGCACTTATGTTGTTAGAAATACTGCAGTTCTTTTCACATTTGGAACAGCCAGCGAGCCCTGAGATTGCTGCAATTCCAACAGATGGCGACTTAAGTAAACAATTTACAACATAAGCTATATATCTTTCCAACATGTGAGGCTTTACAAATAATTTGACACCTGCCAAAGCTGAGGTTTGGACGTAGGTGTTGTAATCTGTTCTGTGGCGTGAGGCGCCAACACTTAATACTAGTCCTTAGTGATCGGGCGTAGGAATGCTTCGACACTGTTGTCTAATGGCCCAATTCACTAATGAATGAATACAGGATAATTCATTTTTCACAAATCGAGGTTTTATTGTTGCATGAACATGTGAATTGATACATGAACCCTTGAGACAACTCCCTCCCTTTTCTACGTATGCTCCGTACAATTCGCGTCGTAAAAGGGGGGGTGGGGGATCTTCGTCGCACTTGTTGGATGATTCTAAAAGATCCTTCACACTGCGGGATAACTACTAAAGGTCCTTCACACTCGCTGGATGACTGTACTTATCTGGCTTGCTGTGCTGGTAGTTGTTCCTGCAGATGAGGTCCGGTGAGCTGGAACTGCTCTCGTCCTGTCACGGGCGCCTCGGTGACTCGTCTCGACGTCCCTCCTTCTCGGGTCGACGCAGGACTCTGCGTCTGATGGCGGCTGGCTGCCGTGCTCGTCTCCTGCGGAATCACTCCTCCCTCCCGGAATCTCATCGGCCGACTGCCCTGTTTCCTCGGACTCCTGCGGTTTTGTAGGCCCTCATTGCCATATTAAACTGCCCCCGCTTCTCCAGGTAGCCGCGGACCGCCCCCCTGGGTAATCAACCGCGGGCGTGTACTCCAGCTCCGCACTTGGGTCCAGCGTCTGCTGTTTTGTTCTGGTTTACCAGTTTCAGCACTCCGTTCTGTCCGTGCGGAAATAATTGAAAGGGGCCTCTCGTTGCGCTCGTCCAAACGCTCTCTCGGTTTTTATTGTGGTCGAAAGCCTGGGACAAAACACAGCCTGGCGAGGTCATAAATACGTCTCGCCGTTCCTGCCTGCTCGCGGAGTCTGGCGTCTGTCCTTCTATTCTGCCTGGAGGTTTGTTGTTTGGTTCGGCGTTGTGGGAATACTTCGGGATCTCCCCCTGGCCGCTGCACTCGTGTTCTTCCCGCTGTCACCTGATCCCACACCGTGACGCTATTCTCCCGCATGTCCGCCTTCCCATGCAAATGGTCGTCTTGTAGGGCCGATCTGGCGCCGTTCCCTTCGTCACGGCTGCCAGGCCCTAAATCCTGATTGATGTCGTTCGCCTGTGAGCTTCGTTAGAGCGTGGTACGGACGAATAAAATATAGGGACGCCGCAGGCGTCAACACCCCACCGCTCTCTCTTCGTCCGTGCTCGCTCGAAATCCTTCCTCTTCGGGTTGTCCGCTGGACTAGTCGCGGTTCTACGCGCTCTCTTGGCTTTGCTCCCGCGTGGCCTGGCCTCTGAGAGAACTTTAGGGTTTCTGCGTTACAAATCAGTTCGGGAGGGTAGAACCCTCTTACAATTTAACAATACCGCGCAGACCCGCAAGCCCTCGGGTCGGAGCTCCTACCTGCCCCTGATTCTCAGGCAATGAATGAGGGGGGGGGGGGGTTGTCTCACACTTTGAAAATTGACAAAAGTACACATATAATAACCCTGGGTACATTGCACACTCCTCTTACATCCTTTCCATTACTTACACTGGTTCCTTACACCTATTTACTCCTTGTTTTACACATACATTTTGCCAACGGTAAACGGCCGGTAAACACAGTTAAATAACTTGTATACAATACATGAACAGCGGTAAGCCGTACATAACCATGGCTACACAATGAGACTGCGGAGTGAAACCTCAGTAGACAATTATGTCCGCCCTCACAACTAGTGGTAAACAACTGGGACACAGTTGTTCAGTTCTCGGGATGAACAAAGTCAGGCCGGGTCCTGGCTGGGGCATGAACACCCGTACTCCCATCTTACACACTAACATTACACGAGAACTATTTACATATCCTTACGTACTAACTTTTATCACACAACTTATGCACAATCACCCTATACCCTAACATTACACGGTCACTATTTACACATCCTTACACGCTAAACTCACGCAACTGGAAACGTCTTCTGANCTATTTACATATCCTTACGTACTAACTTTTATCACACAACTTATGCACAATCACCCTATACCCTAACATTACACGATCACTATTTACACATCCTTACACGCTAAACTCACGCAACTGGAAACGTCTTCTGGTACTGCGGCCCTGTCATTTTTTCGCATGAAGCCACTACGTATCTTAAGAATTTTGTTATTAAAACTCCAAGCTAAAGATTTCAAAAGTCCGTACAAATTCTTTCACTCGTAGAAAAATTATTTTTCAAAAAAAAAGAATTTTAAAAGAAAACTTTATTTTAGTAATTTTTTTTTTTGTAAATTAAATCTTATAAAATAAACTTATAACGGTGGTATACATACTGATTACAAATAAAAGAAATTTTAATCGGGGTCTATAGATTAATAGGCCAACTCCTCTGAATGGACTAAAACACCGCCAAATTCTTTAGGTTTCCAGAACATAACTATTATTTCCCTGGTCTTAACATCATCGGTCAACCGATAAATCGGGCGATTAAAACAATTCAAGTTATCTCGGACCTTTTTAATAACATCACCTTCCGTTACACCCATCTCGCGTCCTCGACATAACACACATAATTTTTCCGACACTGTACTTGGAATCCTCACATCGCTCGCGTCACACATACAACAAAAACGTATTATCCAATTACCGTCAACGTCATAAGCCAACACCATTAAGAAAAAGCTAACTCCAATCTGGTTCTTTGCTCTATATTCAACAAACAGCCCTTTTTCAGTAAGCACTTTACATACTAGATGCCTCCAGTAATTTTATATATATAATTTAATACTTAGCAATTCAACCAAACCTTGGCAATTAAAAATTATTATCGTTATTGCCACACGAAAAATAATTTTTTTTTTTTTTAACTTTCATTCCCACCTTCATAGACAAATCCTTCACACTTTCCTTTACACATTGACACTTATCAAACGAAACTGGGGTGAACAATGGTTACGCCATATACACACAATGGTAATAAAAAAAAATGTATTATTCAATTACACTCCAAAAGGATTACACTCTTTATATATTCAGTTTCAGACTTTTCTTTGTGTCATGAACCAACAAACTTTAAAGCAACTCAACCCAATTTCAGAATTATTAATGTTATTGCAACACAAACTTGTAACGTTTTAACAAATTCTGGTATTTCTTTAACCTTTTAACGTTAGCGGCCAGTCATTCCCAACTCCTGGCTCGGGTGGTGAAGTAAACACACCCATTCTCATCCCCTCTGTACTCGTGATGCGTGACTTATAATAACACAATCACTTACGAGGGCGTATGGCCTGCCTTACTAATTCTAAAACGTATTTACACCCTGTTTTGCACATAACTTACCCTTCGTAAACACTATACACACAATGATACACAAAAAAACAATAAACAAATAATCTTATTATATGTTGCACTTATTTCTGTGTCTCTTGGAAAAATAATAACAAAATATTATTATACGTGGCACTTATTTCTGTGTCCGATGGAAAAATAATAACAAAAGATTATTATACATGCCACTTATTTCTGTGTCCGATGGGGGGCTTCGCGCCCCCGGTGTTTCTCAGCGGGCGACACACGGTACACATTTGCACTAGCGTCGCACAGAGTCTGCATAACTGGATCTTCAGTTATGCCCCTGGGCTTATAGGTTCAGCGGTCCTTGTAGAGATGGGGCCTCTCTCTCTCTCGACAGCTGCGCCATGGCTGCACCCTCTTGGATCCGTCCGTTTCCGACGTGATGCCGTCAGCTAGGCCTAGGAATGGCGCGCGGCCTGTAGGCGCCGTGCTGTCGGTCTCATCCGCTCCAGACGTGATGCTGTCAGCTAGGCCTAAGAATGGCGCGCGGCCTGTAGGCGCTGAGCTGTCTGTCTCGACTGCTCCCGACGTGNCCCGACGTGATGCCGTCAGCTAGGCCTAGGAATGGCGCGCGGCCTGTAGGCGCTGTGCTGTCTGTCTCGTCCGCTCCCGACGTGATGCTGTCCGCTAGGCTTGTGGGTGGCGCGCAGCCTATAGGTGCCGTGATGCCGGTCGGGGGTGTGGGATCGTTTCCCTCTGGTACCTCCTCTGCTCCTGGGTTCGATGCTCCCTCGGTGTTTTCGTGCAGGGGGCGTCTTGAATCCTCGTCGCTCAAGTCTTTTCGGTCCTGGCAATTACGCCATGGCTGTCATCTCTCTCCCTCTTCCCTGCTTGTTCGCTCCCGGACGCCATATTTTTCCTCGCCCGGCCTCTCTTCCCCGTCCGTTCTTCTCTGCGTGCATGCCTCTGCCCCCCTCTCGTCCAAGCGCCGTATCTCCTCTCCACGTTTTCCCTCGCCGATTTCGGCCACATTTTTCTCCCGCCCGCGGAGTTCACGCCCCTCCTCCGCCCCTTCCACACCATCTTCCATTTCCGCACGCCTCGTAGCCCGGGCGGCGCCCAAGTATGGGGTAAGTCCCTCTGGCTTCCGTCGCCACGCTGCCTGCGGCCAATTTATCGCCCCTTCGCCCCTGGTCCTACTGCTCGTCTCGTGCACAAGGCGAGTATGGCCGGCTTCCCTGACGTCCTGAGTGCGGGGCGCGGGCATAGGGCATATCTGGTCTCTTGCTACCTTCCGCATTTTTCCCAGTTCATCCTCTGCCCAGTACACATTCCCTTGGCGCCCTGCGATTATTTACGGTCCTTCCCATTTCGGCGCGAACCCGGCACAGTATTTCTCACTGGCCCGGCTCAGAGGATGCATGCGCAAAAATACCTGCTGGCCTTCGGGTTGGTGGTGTTCGTTGCGGGTTTGTTCCGGGTACTTGTGTCGGATGTACCTTTGTTGGTTTTTCCGCGCCGCGCCTGTTCTTCGGATCGCTGCCTTTCTTATGGTTTCTGGTCCGGGAAGCTCAGTCGACTCGGTTTCCCATTGCCATTCGCCGGGGCGGCGGAGATTATACCCGAGGATAAGTTGGCTGGGCGAAGTGCCTAGGGCGTCATTGTGTCGGCGCCGCAGTGTGTAGAGTATCTCGGGGATGTGCATGTCCCATTGGGCGTGGTTTTCGCCCATCCGAACACGCAGGTTTTTCTTTAGCTCCTGGTTTCGGCGTTCTGTGGGATTGGCCTGGGGGTGATATGCGGGCGTTGTCCAGTTCTCCGCCCCCCATGTTTCACACGCCTTCGCCCACTTTGTGCCGGTGAATTGGGGGCCGTTATCCGTTAGGACGCACTTCGGGAACCCCCACCTGGGGAAAACCTCCCGCTCCATTTGTCGTATAATTGTGCCGGCTTCCTGATTGGGTACAGGGAAGGCCTCCGTCCACCGGGAGAACTGGTCGGTTATGACGAGCAGGTATCGTTTTCCCCGGGGTGTCCTGGGATATGGGCCCATAATGTCCGCGGCGATGTGTGTCCACGGAGTCCTGGGTCGTCTGGGCGTGTACCGCGTCTTCGGCACCGGGTAGGCCTTATTTGCGCAGCATGTTTGGCATCCGGCGACGTACTCTCGGACTTCCCGCGTGACCCCGTGCCATGTGTATCGGGTAGTCAGGGCCCTTAATGTTTCTTGTCCCCCGGGGTGTCCCGCGTGGGGGTGGTCGTGATGATGTTCGCAGAGGCTGAGTCTTAACTCTTTGGGGACCCAGACCTTCCACTGTTCGGTTCGCGGGTGGGTCCTCGCCCAGACTACGCCGTCTCGTATCTCGTATTGATCGGGGTGTCTCTCCATTAGTCCCGGTAGTGTGGGATCGGCCTGCTGCAGATCTTGTAGCAGTTCCTTGTTCTCCCGGAACTTAATCAGTTGTAGCCCCATGTGCCCGGGCTGTGGAGACTTCGGAGAGGAGGGGGGAAGCATACGGTCCCAGTCGTCCGCCCCTCTGTCTTGGTCGGATCCTTGCGGTTGGCGAGATAAGGCGTCGGGTAGTTCGTTGGTCGACCCTGGGCAATGCTCTATTGTGAAAGAAAATTCCATCAAGAACAACGCCCACCGCCCCAATTTTGCCCTCTCGCTGCTCTTGGTTCTTAGCCAAGTGAGGGCTTTGTTATCTGTCCGGAGGACAAAGGGCCTGTCCTCTAGGTAGTACCGGTACTTGCGGACTGCCCAGATCACCGCCAAGCACTCCTGCTCATTACTGTGGTATCGGCGCTCGGCCTCTTTGAGCATCGTGCTGGCGTATGCGATGATTCGCCGCGGGCGCTGTGGCTGCTCTTGATATAGGACCGCCCCCATTCCGGTTCCGCTTGCGTCCGTCTGCAGTATCAGGGGTAACCCGGGCATAGGGCGACATAACATGTTTATGTTACTATACCGTGCCTTAATCTCTCGGAAGGCCCTTTCATGGTGGTCGTTCCACCTCCAGCGGGCCGTTTTTGGTAGCAGCTCGTTGAGGGGTGCCATGAGGGGGGCGACACCCTCGATGAAGTCGCGGAGCCAGTTACACAGGCCCAGGAACCGCCGCAACTGCCTCCGGTTTGTCGGCGCCCTGGCGTCTTCGATTTCCCGCACCTTTTCGGTTTTTGGATAATTCCCTTCAGGGGTGATTACGTGCCCTAGATACTCGACCTGGGTTTTGCCGAAATGGCACTTCTCCAGGCGGCACGTTAGCCCGTGGAGCTCGAAACGTTCCAGCACCTTTTGCAGGTGTACCTGGTGCTCCTCCCATGTGCGGGAATACACGATTACATCATCGAGATATGCCAGGCAGAATTGTCCGCTGTAGCCCGTGAGTACTACGGCCGACATCAGCCGCTGGAAGGTAGCCGGTGCATTCTTTAGGCCGAAGGGCATTACGCGAAACTGTAGGGTTTCGCCCTCGGGAGTGGTGAACGCGGTATATCTACGTGACTCTGGGTGCACGGGGATTTGCCAGTATCCGCTGCGCATGTCCAGAGTGGAGAATATGCGCGCGTCCCCGAGGTCGCGGAGCATATTGGCGATGTTTATTGCGGGCGGGGCCATTGGGTGTGTTACGTCATTCAGGGCTTGGTAGTCTACACAGAATCGGAGTTCCCCACCTTTCTTGGGTACGAGTACTACCCTGGCATTGTATGGGGAGTCCGTCGGCTCCACTATCCCTTGTTCCTTCATTTCGGCCACCTGGTCGAGGATGATCTGTCGGCGGTGGGCTGACGGGTTACCCGGGCGGCAATATATGGGGCGTGTGTCCTTTACCCAGATTTCATGCTGTATGGCTGTGGTTTGTTGTAACCGGCCATTGTTTCCGAATATCGCCGCGTGGGTGTTTATTATGCGTACTAACGCCCGCAGCTGGTCGGGTCTTAACTGGTGGTTTACCTCTTTGTCGGCTATGGCTCTTGGCCCTTCCGTGTTCACGGGAGCCTCCCAGTTCACGGCCATTCTGTCCCGCCTGCCCAGGTATAGTCGTCTTTGCCCGCAGTCTATTATGCAGCCTTGACCCGACAGCCAAGGTTGTCCAAGGATCACCTCTTCCGCTAACTGCGGGGCGCAGAAGAACTCTGTGGAGACGGTCTCGACCCCCTTGTCTACTGACAAGGTGATTTTTCCTTCTATTGTTAGCCGGGATTCTGTTTGGGCCATTTGGACGTGTCGCGCGTCCTTCTTCATAGTTTGTCTTTGTTCAGGTGTCAGCAGTTGGCTTCTGATAAAATTGCCGGTCGCGGCTGTGTCTAAGATCGCCTTGACGGCGTATCCATTGATCCGGGTTTCTATGCTCGGGGCTTGCGTGGTTGTCTCTGGGTCGCCTACTGTGTATACCTGTCTCACCCTTTGATTTATGCTGGGAACGCCGGGTGTCTGGTGGTACCAGCGCGCGTGTTTCCCGCCCCTTCTCCCTGGGGAGCTGCCTTCCCTGTTCCTAGGGGGGCGTTCCTGGCTGCTCTTTCCCTTTCTACAGCTATCCGGGTTTTTATGACTGGACAATCCCGGTGAAGATGCCTCCCTGGGCAGTACCAGCAGGCTGGAGGGCCTCCACTTTCGCTCTTGTCTGCGCCATGCTGTATCGTCCGCTCCGGGCGGGCGGTAGGTGGGGGGGTGGGGAGGTGAGTCCCGTCCCTCACCACGCGCATTTCCCGATAGTCGACTTCTGCTTCTTTCGCTCTTTCTACGAGTTCTTCCATCTTTATTGCCCTTGGGTGGCGAAGGACGCTTCTTAGGGCCGGTATTAATAGCCTCGTGATGATGCCGACTCCCTCCGCTTCTGTTCCCTCTGGTGCAATGCGTGCATACATTTGTGCCTTCCTCCGAATGAATATTTCTACCTCTTCCTCGCTTTGTTGTTGTTGGGTGTAAAACTCGGTTCGTAGCCCGGTTATCACCTCTTCTCCCGCGAACTTGCTGCTCAGTCGGGCCGCGAACTGTTCCCATGTTGCTATAAATTCCCCATATCTGTCCCACCAGCTGAGGGCGGCTTGCTTTAATTGCTCGCGTGCCTTCTGCACCCACCGCCTCCTGGGAACACCCCCTGTCCGGAACTCGTGTTCACAATTCCGTATAAATAGTTCTGGATCTTCGTGGGGTCTTCCTGCGAACTCCGGCAGGACCATTTCCTCCACTATTCCCTGTCTTCCCTCTGCCCGGGTGTCCCGGGTTCGGTCTGTGTTTGACGGGAGCTCCCCGTTTGTCCGTTTCTGGCACATTCCGCACTGGTATACCCAGCCTCTTGTGCCCTCGGCTCTTTCGGGCCACCCTATACATAGGTTGTGGAATGCCTGGGTACAGGTAGCGCACCGAGTCAGGCGCGTGTTGTGTCCCGGGCAATTCGGGAGGTCGCACTGTGTCTGCGGCTCCTGACACTCAAGGCACTGGTACTCTGTTCCTTGTGTCGGCCGGAAAACATCTGGCCAGCCGATGCATTGATTGCATTGCCGCCGCGGGCAATTGCGGCACTGTACTATATACAGCCCCGTGCCTTGGCATCGCGGGGTTCTGCACTGCTCTCTCGTTTGCCCCCTGCTTTCGCCGTGTGATTTTATGTTACTCGGGAATGCCCTGGTCCATATCTCGTCTCCTACTTCCTGGGCCCGCGCACTCCCCCTTTCTTCTAAACTCCGCGCGCGTCTGTGGCTTGCCATTTTCGCCTGGATTTTTATTTATTGCCTGCTCCTTCCTCGCTTAAACTGTCGCTAAATTGGGCGCCACGAGGGATAATAATAATAATAATAATAATAATAATTCTTATTATTATTAACTTTACGACACCCTCGAAGTCGTAAGTGTGCTAGCTAGCTCGGTCGGGGCACGGTCCCTTTTCTCCCAGGTAATTTCTGTCCTTGCCTAATTCTATACAGATTTCAGCTCGCCTTCACGTTGCGGCGCCAAAATTGACACCTGCCAAAGCTGAGGTTTGGACGTAGGTGTTGTAATCTGTTCTGTGGCGTGAGGCGCCAACACTTAATACTAGTCCTCAGTGATCGGGCGTAGGAATGCTTCGACACTGTTGTTTAATGGTCCAATTCACTAATGAATGAATACAGGATAATTCATATTTCACAAATCGAGGTTTTATTGTTGCATGAACATGTGAATTGATACATGAACCCTTGAGACAACTCCCTCCCTTTTCTACGTATGCTCCGTACAATTCGCGTCGTAAAAGGGGGGGTGGGGGATCTTCGTCGCACTTGTTGGATGATTCTAAAAGATCCTTCACACTGCGGGATAACTACTAAAGGTCCTTCACACTCGCTGGATGACTGTACTTATCTGGCTTGCTGTGCTGGTAGTTGTTCTTGCAGATGAGGTCCGGTGAGCTGGAACTGCTCTCGTCCTGTCACGGGCGCCTCGGTGACTCGTCTCGACGTCCCTCCTTCTCGGGTCGACGCAGGACTCTGCGTCTGATGGCGGCTGGCTGCCGTGCTCGTCTCCTGCGGAATCACTCCTCCCTCCCGGAATCTCATCGGCCGACTGCCCTGTTTCCTCGGACTCCTCCGGTTTTGTAGGCCCTCATTGCCATATTAAACTGCCCCCGCTTCTCCAGGTAGCCGCGGACCGTTCCCCTGGGTAATCAACCGCGGGCCTGTACTCCAGCTCCGTACTTGGGTCCAGCATCTGGTGTTTTGTTCTGGTTTACCAGTTTCAGCACTCCGTTCTGTCCGTGCGGAAATAATTGAAAGGGGCCTCTCGTTGCGCTCGTCCAAACGCTCTCTCGGTTTTTATTGTGGTCGAAAGCCTGGGACAAAACACAGCCAGGCGAGGTCATAAATACGTCTCGCCGTTCCTGCCTGCTCGCGGAGTCTGGCGTCTGTCCTACTATTCTGCCTGGAGGTTTGTTGTTTGGTTCGGCGTTGTGGGAATACTTCGGGATCTCCCCCTGGCCGCTGCACTCGTGTTCTTCCCGCTGTCACCTGATCCCACACCGTGACGCTCTTCTCCCGCATGTCCACCTTCCCATGCAAATGGTCGTCTTGTAGGGCCGATCTGGCACCGTTCCCTTCGTCACGGCTGCCAGGCCCTAAATCCTGATTGATGTCGTTCGCCTGTGAGCTTCGTTAGAGCGTGGTATGGACGAATAAAATATAGGGACGCCGCAGGCGTCAAATTTATAATTTGGGAAAGGGTTTTTTTAAATCAAAAGTCTCATCCGGCAAAAAGATACATCAGTTCCAGTTACAAAAGAACGCATGTGGACATTATATCCATGTATACGCAGACAATTCTCGTAAAGAATCGTCAATTTCAAGTTTCGCAAAAATACCATAAATCCGCTATAGGGCCACATATCATATCCTTCTCTGTGAGCCAACCAATGCATTTACACTTTTTTTTGTATTCGTACAAAACTTTTTTTTAAATTCAGTTGCCAAAAATTTTTTTGTAACACTACATATAAATAAGAGTAAATTCTACAAAACCTTTGTGTGGGATATGTAAACATAATGTTGAATTTTAAAAAGCAATTATTGCTGTAGATTTAAATATTATTTTAAACATTGAGCTGCGTAAATTATGTAGGTATATTAAAAATATAATGAGCTGTACATTTACAATATTTCGGCTGTATAATTACAGGAAAATATTTGACATCTATTTTCTAAAGAATATTGTTTGTAAGTAGCAAATGATATTTTTTACTGCGTAGGTTACACATTCTCGGTGGAAAATGATCCACTTCCAAACATATTATAGTCTATGTCTCGTGTATGTTCTCTCTCGTAGCGCTACCTTCGCTGTTTTTCTATTATGCGCACGAGTTCTCCCGCATGTAGTTGGTGTTCCGTCTTGGTAAAACACAGATGGCATGTAGAATATTGATGAAGAAATAAGCGAAGAACGCCAATTTCTTACCGCGTACGAGTGTACCTGGTTAGGCATTAATTTTTTATTTTGCCATATTATTAGTTATTGTATTTGTGCCAGAACACGTATTTTTATCGCCAGATTAAACGTAGTTCAGTGCTAAGATTTTGATGAGCGATTTTTTTTNTTTGTGCCAGAACACGTATTTTTATCGCCAGATTAAACGTAGTTCAGTGCTAAGATTTTGATGAGCGATTTTTTTTTTTTTGCTACAGGTTCCAATCGTGACGGGAGTAGAGAAGCGGTAATATTCCCACGCTGCAGTCTGCCTTATCNATTTTTTTTGCTACAGGTTCCAATCGTGACGGGAGTAGAGAAGCGGTAATATTCCCACGCTGCAGTCTGCCTTATCTCCGGGAGTCCTGAGTCCTTGCTTACAGGACACACTAACCTGGGCTGTTTCGGGGATGCGTCATACGAGAGGCTGTCATTCTTGAACAAACTATATTTGTAGGACTTAAAATTTAATAAATGAGAATCCGAAAACATTTTTCTTTATTTTACTATAATCCATTCACTGTTACTTTCCGAAGCCTTGTTGAAGTTCTACATTCAGGGTATTCCTCTGCCTCATGCAAACAGAGAATAACCGAGTCCAGAAAATTACACCAAAGGGAAAACGCACCGAATTCGTGCGAACTCAGTGTAATAATATTTTGCGTATGAACTATTCCTTACTAGGCATTTACAACACACCTAATTTCTCTCTGTTTTATTGGTATTTATTATAAATNTGCGTATGAACTATTCCTTACTAGGCATTTACAACACACCTAATTTCTCTCTGTTTTATTGGTATTTATTATAAATTAAATGTAAAATCTATAGAGATATATAAATAAAAATTTCATTTGACCAACAATGAGGTAGTTTTATGTAAAAACTAGTAAAATACGCTTGTGATACATTACATAAGTAATCTAGGAAACAACCACTCACGTCAGACATGGAGTGATTTTCCAAATGTTTGTTTCAATAAGTGTGAAGAAATCGNTGCGTATGAACTATTCCTTACTAGGCATTTACAACACACCTAATTTCTCTCTGTTTTATTGGTATTTATTATAAATGAAATGTAAAATCTATAGAGATATATAAATAAAAATTTCATTTGACCAACAATGAGGTAGTTTTATGTAAAAACTAGTAAAATACGCTTGTGATACATTACATAAGTTNAACTAGTAAAATACGCTTGTGATACATTACATAAGTTATCTAGGAAACAACCACTCACGTCAGACATGGAGTGATTTTCCAAATGTTTGTTTCAATAAGTGTGAAGAAATCGTGAACTGTCTATACACACTGAGCGACACAACGAAGCCGAAGTCTGCTGTTTTCCTACACCTAGACAGTTGCAAATATTTTTCCTCGTATTCGTACTTTTCGGTTGTTTTCGGTTTTCTACGGCATACAAAAGAAACTTTAAAACTGCCGACGTATAAAATAACAGTTAATAAAGGTATTCGACGTGCTGTTCACGTACCCGTTCTACTCCACCAGCTGTAACTCCAGCACTTCTCCCCCCCCCCAGGTAGGGAAAGTGCGGTATTTTTCCATATCAGCACTCCCATCGCGCCGCTACTGTAGCTGCGTGGGACGTTACATGCGCAGGGCGTAAAAAGCTTTCAGGTTTCCACATATCAGGCTCCTGGCACGAGGCCCAGATATGGTGTTCTTTCCCAATTTTTTTTTTTTTCGGGCTTGAAGTTGGCTGCGTTTACCAGCACAGGCGTGTTACGCGGAGTGACTGGCAAAACACGCCAGGGACGACAGAGAACGTGGGAGTGCGGCAACACGAACACCTCTTGTCGGAGGTGCATGGCTTCCACTGCTAGACGCACCCAGGAAATTCTAGAAACGTCTAGAGCACACCTGACGGCCAAACGACGCACCTCTAAGAGGTTTCGTACAAGGTTTACTAAACGTTTCGGTAAAATTACGAAAGTGTAGTAATATTTGTAAACTTACGGACAGTACGTTGTCTTTAACACACGCACTTTCCGTAAATGTCACGGAATTTTCCGTGAATTCACAGCACCTACCCGAAACAATTTTCCAGCCTGTTTACAGAATTTACGATTAATAAGCAAAGTTAAGTACAAAATTTTTTTTATCGTTATTCCTTTGTTTCACCGTGTATAAAATAGGAAGTTTTACAAGGTTAAAGTATTTTGCGTTAGAGGAAGATTTGAACATAAATCAAGTTACGTGAGCCCATCTCCTTTGCCAGTTAGTTGTCTATCAGGGTCGTCTAAGGGGCTTGAGTGTTCAACTGCAATTTTCATTCAAACACTATACACATTTATTTCCATTTTGTGCTACATAAATTAGTGTTTGAGTTCTGCTACTTGTTGCAGAGGGGCTGTGTTTTTTTTTGTGTTTCAATAAATAAGCTTAAGTGGCATGGATATCCTGATCCTGTACAAATTATATTAATTATACTAGCGGTTATGGATGCTTCGTGTAGAGTCCGCATTATTCGTTTCTGGAACCCGAAGTTCCGGGGAATACGGAGGCGTTTCGTATGTTGTATGTACGGAACTCGTTTCCGTTTTTTTTTTGCGATTGCGAATCGCGAGTCCGTATATCGAATCTAGGCTTACGTAAAAACAATCTGTGCATATACTTACATTTTTAACAGTGTAGTGAAATACTTGTTACGAAAGACACAACTTTTTCTACCATGAAATGCTGATAATTTTTTTTTTTTACTTCTAAATTTCCAAGTGTTTTATCAAGGTCAAATCAAGAAATTCCGATGTGGTGTCCACAAATGTAATAGCTCTCTTTGTTAACTTTCATCTCTGTTTCGAGATCAGCCATCTGGCTTTCGTGTGCCAATTTTTTTTAAAAATATTATAATGCATGTCTTCTTTTCCTATAATTATTAGCAGTTTTGACTTTATTTGGGGACGTTACAATAGTATCTGTCTTGTATGTTTGTTCTTATATAATATTCTAGTAATCCGAAGAGAGCTTAAGGAAGAAGGAGCGGGAATTTCAGTACTGTACCAACGTATGCAACATGCTAAACTCATTAAAAACTAGTGAAAACATACCTGAATTGTTACAAAAATACGATTTGGGTTGTATATGAAAGAAGGATGCGTACATCTTGTAACACAATAAAAACATTTTATCGATTTCACTTATTTAAATGTTAAATATATATTCATATAAATATATAATTAATACAATTTACAATTTTAGCGTATTGTCAATTTGAGTGTTTCATAAAATACATAAAAAAAACTGTTATTGTTTGTAACAAATAATAAGAAATAATATTTACAAATATAATAAATAGTTGATTTTATTTACACCCATTTTAGCCGATAAAGTTATTTTCATTAATAACATGAATGTACGTAAAACATGCTATGAATAAAAAGTTAACCGTTAGTTATAATATTTTTTATTTAAAATCATGGTAATTATTTTGATTGTCCTGTTTGGGAAAGGTATTCCTGCAAAATGTGTTCTCTGAACCGTCCAGATTTTAATTAAGAATGTTCTCGGAATGGACTGTTTTAAAAATTGGAATACGTAAATCTTTGCAAAATATTTTAACAGTGTTTTAAATTTTCAGTGTTTTCTTTCTTGTGAAAGATAATTCATACTTTCATTGCACAATTTGGGAGTGTGTGTACTACTTTTTAATAAGTTATGTGTGCTGCAAAGTTGGCAGCAGTGCTCCATTTTTGCTACGCTATTACTTCTTTAAGATACGTAACCTGAAAAAAATAGTATATACTGGCTCATGTATTCGATATGTTCGACTCACGGTAACCTCCAACTATTTTTAAGTCGTGTTAAAGTTCTGCTGCCATGATATTCCTCCGCCTCATGTAACAAAGCTTAATCAAGCCTAGAAAACTTCACCAAAAAGTTCAAAGTACCGCATTCGTGCGCACTCAGTTTAATAATATATTAGATAAGAATTATTTCTTGCTAAGCATTACCAATACACATATTTTCTCACTGTTTTTATTCAAGTAAGTTATAAACGAAATATTTTATTTTATAGATAACATATTAATAAAAGTCCAACTTAACCAAAAATAAGGCACTTTTATGTTAACAAAAGTATAAAACGCTTTTTATACATGACATATTTCCAAAAAACTAAACACATCTCACAAGGGTTGATTTTTCAAAGGTTCGATTCAAAGAGTGGGAAGAATCCGCGAATAGACTACAGGTAGGTTTTATAGTATATTGCACGAACAAGTTTGCGATAGTAGTTTACTGACATTGCTGGTTGTTAGGTGTGTGTGGTGTTCGTACACTTTCCAAGGAGTTGAAGTTGTTTAAGTTATGTGTTCTCTGTCCGGTCAGTGTGCAGGCGAGAATGTGTGTGTGTTCTCGTGTTTATGAGTGAATTGTGTTGCAGCGTGTATGAAATACACGTGTTTCACTGAAACTGCTGCACGTGTTCGCAACCTGTTTTCGTAAGAAAAGAAATCACGTTCCAGTCTAGGGCTGCAAACAATTTTCAAGGCACCCCTCGCAAAGGAAACAAGATTTTGAAGATATTCGAAATCGCTGAAAAAAAAAAAAAGGTATTTTCAAGCTACATCTAAAAATGTCCTTAGAAAATTGGCATGAAGCTCGTATGGCGGACTGCACTAAAGTTTTGTTCAGCATTAGAACTAGTAAAGTGATAGGGTCACCGCAATACATTTCGAGAGAAACGAGTATTTCTGCGGCATGTTTTGCACTTGCTCGGTGTTCATCAGGTGGCTCTCTCGCTTCCGCCATTGCCCGGGCCAGCCTGTGGGTAAGGGACGGGGTAGAGAGGTACCAGCTCTGGTATGCGAAGCCGCTCCGCCATCTCGCCACACAGGATGTGCAGTAGACGCGTGTGAATTGAGGCACCACAAGTATACTGAGCCGCGTGACAGAGTCGAGCAATTCCTTCTGCTACGCGAAAAATTGTTAGTTTTTACTTTCAAGTAACTAAGTTGTGGCACTGGAAGAATGAAAGCTGTTGACGATGGAAGAAGACGAGGGAATAAAACCAGACTAAGGTTACACGAACTCATTATATTTGGTGATATACACAACTGGCAAATATGTAAAGCAATGTCACTAAATTAAAAAAAATAATCCGAGAAAGGTTTGCTTAAAGATTTTGATTAAACATAGTTCATTCGACGTAGAAAATCGATGTTTTGTTTTTCAAGATTCATGTATTTTAATTTTTAAATCATAGACTGTATTAATGTTGATTGTTATATTTGTAACGCTCATTAAAACAAAAATTAAATATTTCTTTATGGTTTAGTAACACTAAAAAATATAAGTTGTTCCACTGCACAGGCCTACATTAATAGCATAAGAATAAATCAAATAATTCTATTCATCCAAAAAATATAAGTCAACAAAATTATAAATATGATGACGGTAGAATAGTGACCTTCTGTGAGGTTTGGGTCGCAGTTTTTATATTAGATCTTGAGCACTTTTGAATATAAGAAGTGGTTGACAGAGCAGACACGGACTGGAAATACTTTCCTGATTTTATAATTCGCTGAAATGTTCTGCACTCTCAGAGAATTTATTGAGAAATGCAATACACAATACCCGGTCTAAATCAAAAGTTGAGATATCTTAAGTCTCACATTAGGTACAGGCGGCAATGCGAATGACAGTACTGACATATATTTAAAACTCATGTGCAATCTAATGCCTCTAAATTTAATATTATGTGCTTCTGAATACCAACGTTTAAGTCTTTTGTGTAGACTTTTACATCACAGAAAATTCGGATACAATGAACATAATCAAATTTCTGCCGTTAACGTATTCCTCGAATGCGCTGGTACGCTTATGCAAAAAATTGCAAAACACTTTAGTCATTACGTACATGAGCGATAACAAACATATATATATATACACTAGGATACTTTGGAAATTATTTGCTGCATTCTTGGCAAATGTCTCTGTTAGTATTTAGGTGACAAATGTTGTCTATAAGCATAGATTCACACGAACACCTGGACTGTACAAGTTGAATATTTATAGGAAAGTTTTGGCTAGAATATGATTATTTGCTTGTTACATGATCTCGGAAATACATATTCTGTCTCAAATGTTTTATTCCAGTTTTTAAGCTCTCGCCTGTGTTTATACTATTACATACGAAAATAATTATAAATCTCTGTACCAGGGTAATTCAAATTGTGAGTGACGCACCATGACTGGGTTATGGACAAGTTCAAGTGAGGGTTTGTGAAGTGCGTTATTTTCCGGAACAAGTTGCCGCACGTATGGCAACAAAAAATGTTCCGCTCGTTGAATGGCAGTTCGCAAGTTATCCAAGTTTGGAAAACCCTATCCAAATAATTACCAATACACTGTGACGTGTGACGTCTTTTGGAATAGAAGCCTCGCTGACCCCTTTGCGAGCGCCTCCCAGTCGACACGTGTCACGCGGTAGGTGGCAGATCGCAGTTACACGTGTCCTGCGGCTTAGGCCTTCCCTACCACCCTCCCACCCCCTATGCCTCTAGCAAGCCCGTGAGATCTGTTGAGCGCAGAGGTTTCACGAGATAGAGAAACGCAGTTAGCCTAAATTCAGAAAACACGCACCGAGAAATAGCTGACAAGAGTAAGCTAGGGGCAAGGTGCCACTCCCCCCCCCCCAATCTTCAGGAACCAGGGCACGTGTTTTGAAAGGCATTGTTCTGCTTTCTTCCACCTCACCCCCTCCCACAATAAAAGAGATATGTGCTGACACTTAAGGGAGGAGGCTGGCGACAATATAAACCCCTTTTCGAGAGAAGAGGGGTTCAGTTGATTATTGCTGAGCCGAGAGGTTAGTCAGGTCTGTTGATTATTACCACCCAGAGACATTAGTTTGGGAGATCAGTTAGTCCTAGAGTACCGCGCCGAGTATCAGTCAGTCAGTCGTCAGGCCGGGAGTCGGACTCCTGTCCACAACAGTACCTCAGTACGTCAGCAGAGCAGTCCAGTGAGACGACACCAGATGCAGGCCTTTGTCCAAGGCCTACCACTTCGCCGGAGCTCAACCACAGCGGACATCATACCAGCAGAGATAAGTATACAGTGCGCCGTCCAGAGAAGCCCCTACACCACGAAGTCGTAAACAGTTAATACGAGTAGTCAAATTAGGTACCACACCTCGGAAGTGCTGCTGTATGTTGTTTGTGTTAAATTCGAGACAATATATTTGTCCTTCAAAATGAAACAGCAAAATACTACGTTATTGAAAACCCCTTAACCTTCTAGGCATCTTATAGTCTATGCCGGGAGGAATTAACTACGACGCTATAAAGCTCCCTGTCTTCCACAGTGGCGTAGCGTTAAGTTAATTTGGCGCCCGGACGTTGGGCCCAACGCTATTTAGTGTAGCATACCTCAACTGTAACACATTTTTAAAATTTCAAATTGAACTTCTTTGTACTTTCACAAACCATTCCAATTAAAATGTTTTGTTTTGAAAATTACAAATGTTGTCTTTGTAGCAAAACTCTAAATAGTTTTGCAGTGAACAGGAATCGCTTTCAGTCGAGAAGTGAAGTTACGAATTATCTCATTATATGATAAACACTTAAACCTGTGCGAATAACACGAAGTTGAATAATGAAAATGGATTAGAATTAATATGTAGGCTGTGTGTCCTTGGAGTGTTATTTTATTGCATTTTAGCATTCTTTCCCAAGAAAGAAAATTTTATGCGTTCGTACGATTGTGTCTGTGTATTTCCACTCTTATAATATTTTTTAACTAACTTAATAATCTGTAATTAAGTTTTATGTATTTATGATGCCAGTAAATGCCATCCCGATGCAACATTTCATAATAAAATATATTTTGAAATTATCAAATGGTGAATGTGAAAATGTGCAATATGCATTTAAGAAAGTAATTCAATTTTGGAGATTTTTGTCAAGTCAATGTATATTTACTTTTCAAGCGTTAAAAAACGATACAAATTGGGAAATGGGTTGGTGCAGTGGTTGAAGTCATACATTATAAATTAAAATTGGTGAGGGTTCGTGTCTTGGTTGTCATTTTTTTTCCTAAATTAAAATTAATGTTTTTCCTGTCATAATTTTGTTATACATTTATTTGTTTTCGGAAGCACACTAAAATATGGTTTTAGTTTCGCTACTTGCCAATGTATTAGAAATACAAGAATATCCATTGTAATGTTACAATTATATTATATATATTGCAAGTCTACTTAAAATGTTATTGTATTGTTTACAAGAAAAACTTTTATATGTTTATAGTTTTACAAAGGAATGTAGGGCAACAGAGATTTTGTTTATAAAAGTACAAAAAAAATTACTTATTGTATATACTATAAAAACTTAACCCTTAACTAAAACACTGTTTTCCTCGTATGCACAGGCGATGGCGACAGTAGCGTAATGAAACAGCTGATTTCAAATAAACTATATGGAGAAAATTTCGACATCACAAAAATTGAATTAAACAGTCATATTATCAGAAACTAAAACCGCAGACTGACAGACATCGCTTCTAAAACTCAAAATACTGTTGGTCCGGTGCCGGCTGCAGTCAGACGAGTTTTATATCCTGATCATAAGTTGCGACTTCGCGTCGCAGTGACAACTGCCATAAAATACAGGGGCACTCAAAATTTGACTTTGCAAAAAAGAATAAATTAATTGGAAAAGGACATTTATGATGGACCTTCCCATGTTTTTGGTGATCATGGAAGATGCCAAGAAAGAGGTTATTTGTGCAAAGGACCAAAGGCTGGCGAGGTATGTGTAGTGGAGGAAATGGAAGCTTTAGTTACCTGAGATCAATTAATGTCAGCAAAGAACCTTTGCCCACCACGCCAGTACGCTTTTTCACGTTTCTACAAATTATGTTGAAAGTTTTAACTCGATTCGTTGCAAATTTCTTGGAGGTAAGAGGGTAAACTTTTCGTAGCGAGGTGGGTACGATACAAGATGCGATATATCTGTGTTATCGAACATAACACTAAAGGGGAAACTCAAAGGCTGCTTCACAAACAAATGACACTCAAAGCTCAGGCTTATGATGCACTAACAATACTCGTAACAAGCAAAGGTCAGCGCAGAAAAGTATAAAGGGACGTCAAGGAAACCGTGAAATAATTAAACGTCCAGACAGTCACTATGATAATGTTAATTCAGAACCTGAAATGACCAAGGAAGAATTTCGGAGTCAAAAAGAAAAAAACATTCTGCAAAAGCTATCCCTTAAAAACCGCGATAGAAATTCTCTTCATGCCAACACAACACAACAGCACAGTACAACTCTCAGTTTTGGCTAACAGAAAGATCAAAACGGTAAACAGCTTCATCTTTCGGACGCATTTGTAAAATGAAGTTGTCAACTCCAAGAGACTGTGATATCTCTAATTTACAACAGTTTTCAAAGAGCAGAGGATGCGAAGTACCTTTAGCTCTTGAACAACTAGTAAATGCACTAGATAAAACTCTGATGGCGTTGGGGTTGTTTGTCGATAAAGGTTTGCCTTGATTAGCAGCTACCCTAGATGGTCTGATAGACAGTGATTTAATTGTTGAGGTCAAGTGCTCTTTCATTGCGGTNTGATGCACTAACAATACTCGTAACAAGCAAAGGTCAGCGCAGAAAAGTATAAAGGGACGTCAAGGAAACCGTGAAATAATTAAACGTCCAGACAGTCACTATGATAATGTTAATTCAGAACCTGAAATGACCAAGGAAGAATTTCGGAGTCAAAAAGAAAAAAACATTCTGCAAAAGCTATCCCTTAAAAACCGCGATAGAAATTCTCTTCATGCCAACACAACATAACAGCACAGTACAACTCTCAGTTTTGGCTAACAGAAAGATCAAAACGGTAAACAGCTTCATCTTTCGGACGCATTTGTAAAATTAAGTTGTCAACTCCAAGAGACTGTGATATCTCTAATTTACAACAGTTTTCAAAGAACAGAGGATGCGAAGTACCTTTAGCTCTTGAACAACTAGTAAATGCACTAGATAAAACTCTGATGGCGTTGGGGTTGTTTGTCGATAAAGGTTTGCCTTGATTAGCAGCTACCCTAGATGGTCTGATAGACAGTGATTTAATTGTTGAGGTCAAGTGCTCTTTCATTGCGGTACACGCCACTCCCCAACTACCAATATAACAAAATAAAGTAAAGTTCTGCTGGTTTGAATCGAGAGAAATTCTCTGAAAGAGGATGGCAGATACATGGATCATATTCAGGGGCAACTGCACATCGCACACATCATGCTATTTTGTCAGTTGAACTCCCTTAGGCATGCTTGTCCAAAAAAATTGAGCGTCACATGGAATTTTGGAATTTAAAAATAGTGCAAAAATTGAACAATTTCGACATGGATTGTATGCTGCCTGAACTTGTAGACCCACGATATCCTCAAGGACTCCCTGTACGAGACATCAAACAGTATTGAAGATGACAGCAGTGATTTAAAATAACGGTAATTCATTCAAAGATATTTATACCAAAAGTTATGATATAAATAACATTTACTTTTTCTTCATTGTCTTGTAATCCAAATTTATTTACATTCGGGGAAGGACCAGCTTTGTCAGAGTTTTACTGTGTTTATTTCTTTCCTATGTGAAAACTATAACAACTTGTGGTGTGGGTATTTATAAAGGTGTTTTCAATTGTTAACTATATTGGTGAAGCAATTATTCAAGGGGCATGCAATTGCAACTTACTTCAGTGTATGTACTAAAACTTTACTGAAAATAGATCATTTCCTTTTCTTCTCTCAATTACGTTATTCAACAAGTAGGTTTTGTAAGTGTTGTTAAAGACTAGCAACGGCATGTTATCTTTATAATGTAAGAAAACCGTTTGATATACTTGGTGTTTTGATCGGCCAAAAATTAGGTATTGTTAGTACTCAATTTTGGCATGGAATTTGTGCAATTTAAAATGAAAACTTTTTTGTGGATTTGGAATACATGCAAACAATTTTTTTAAAATTATATTTAAGATGTGATTTTTAATGTAGTATATACATTTCAAATTTTCGACTCTAATAAGTACAGTGAAAAAATAATATGCTTATTTCATGTTATTTTTAATAATATTTAAAATTTCAAGAATTCCTTTAAACTTAATCATCAAAGTTCTAGGTTTTTTATGAACTTAATTTCTTATTTTAATGCATGTCCTTAGGTTACGTTTTATTTTTTAGGAAATGTGACACGAACGTTTACGGAACTTGTTCCAAACAAAACTTATTTCTGTAGTAGTTTTTTTTTTTTGCGGAATCGAGTTAGTTTTATGTGGGGTGCCTGTGTTTCGCTGATTTGCAACCAATAGAGGCCTATTTTAAGTTTGTGAATACTAAGACAGCACTATTTTGCTTTCGGAACGCGCCGTTCGGGGATTCATTCGCATTCAATTTACGGCCATGAATAGTTACTTTGAATCATGAGTTAACAGTAATGATTGCCTCTTAATATAGCGAAAACTTCCGGGGTATAGGGCGCGAATCCAAACACTGGTGTTGTGAAAGTAGTTTTGTTGTAAACATGAAATCGTCCCACTGCAACAGTTTTGCATTATTTTCAAACTGTTAAGTACTATGTGCTTTTCTTGATTTAAAACATATTTCTCAAATAGAAGTCCAACATAATGCAGGGAGAGCAGATTGATTGATATATATTGATAGGGTTGAAAAATATATTTTGTGAGAGTGAATTGCTGTTACTCACCTTACAAAGACAGTTTCATTTTACAAATAGTTGAAATTTTGAGATAAATAATAAGAATACATTTTACTGAATTAACTGTATGTACGCATTGACAGAAACTGATAATCTCTTTCTGCACAACAATTTTTTAACCTTTCCATTAAAATAAGTAGCGTAATCATAACCAGATATGTGTTATCCGTTTAAACTAAATAACGTCGGTCTAATTGTTTTTGTTAGCAATTTACTATACCTTAACTGCGGTTGGGATCACGCAGGAAAAACTTTATATAAGTCTGGATGTTATCCTAAAGCAGCTTTGAAATCATTTATTTCTCACTCTAGTGAGCGAGTAACATACTGACTTTACAGCTGAAATGATCAGAAGTTCAGTAACACTTATTTTCAAAAGTTTTCATACAAAATACAAGTAAATCAATCTCTCCATCAAACACTAGATATGCGTAAGTAACATACTAAAATTACAGCGGCATTTACGAGAAAATTTGAGATACATGTATTCAAAACATTACATCAAAAACACATGCAAACTTAGCTATCGGTCAGATATGAGGTGTAGAAATTTGTAATACGAACAATAAATAATACTGATACTCAGGATAAGCGGTACAAATCCATTTATTTTACATTACACATTGCTAAAAAAAGGGTAAGTTTAAAATATAGTTTATAAATACTCATGTTGTGAATTTAAGGATTTCGGGATCGGCTACCTTCCATTTTTGCGGTCAAATCAAATAATATGCCTAACTAAATATTTTTGAGGTGCGAACATAAATGTTTAGGAAATTATAGAATTGTAAAGGTTTTTTTACATTTTGTTATTTTCAAAATTATCAAGTTGATAGGTACCAAACTCATCAGAATTTACAAAGAAAACCATTTGCGTATAGTACAGAAAATTGTTGTGTAAAGAACTAAAATACATTATATAATATTTTGAACTACTTGTTATTTATTTGTATTTACGAACAATAATTAAAATGTTTTGAAATGTTTTGTATAAAATAATGTGTAGTTATTATTCTGCATTATTTCGCTGTGTGCTGTATGTGTCCAATTGAAGCATAGGCATCGACACTGCTACGCGTGATGCAAACTACCCACTCAAGTAAATGGTTGTAGGAGAAACACAATATTTATTATGTTTGAATTAAAATGAAATAATACCCTATATTTCATGAAGTATGTAAATAACATCAGAAATACTCCTGAAACAAATTATTTTAATACAACCGTAATCAGTACTCTAGTCGCACACTATTAAATATTGCATTTTTCGACCATTTTCTTTCTAAATCTGGAAATTGAGTACGTACATAGAAGAATGCGAAATTGTTAAAATCGTTAGTACTTTCATTTCCACTTCAGAGTTAACTATATTCATCTATACGCTTGGCTCCTACTTCCTTATACCCAAAGTTGGCCACTCGACTACAGTCTGTCACTAAAGCTTGCCTACTGTTGGCCACTTGACTGCAGTTTGTCATTAACGCTGGCCTAGTGTTGGCCACTTGACTTCAGCCTGTCACTAGCGTTTGCCTAGTGTTGGCCACTTGACTGCAGTCTGTCACTAACGCTTGCCTAGTGTAGGTTACTTGTCTGCAGTCTGTCACTAACGCTTACCTAGTGTTGGCCAATAGATTACAGTCTCTCACTAATGCTTGCCTAGTGTTGGCCACTTNGCTTGCCTACTGTTGGCCACTTGACTGCAGTTTGTCATTAACGCTGGCCTAGTGTTGGCCACTTGACTCCATTCTGTTCAATAACGATTGCCTAGTGTTGGCCACTAGACTGCAGTCTGCCACTAATGCTTGCCTAGTATTGCCCTTTCGACTGCAGTTTGTCACTAATGCTTGCCTAAAGTTGACCACTTAACTTCAGTCTGTCACTAACGTTTGCCTAGTGTTGGTTACTTGTCTGCAGTCTGTCACTAACGTTTGCCTAGTGTTTGCCATTTGTATGCAGTCTGTTACTAACACTTGCCTTGTGTTGGCCACTTGACCTCAGTCTGTTACTTACGCTTGTCTAGTGTTTGCCACTTGTATGCAATTTGTCACTAACGCTTGCTACTGAGTGTTCATGTGAATATTCTTGGGTTGGGAAATGCTGAATTTTTGTTAAACGTGCTGCAGAAAATTCTATCCTTATTTTATTGCAATAATTAATGAATGTGTACATTTCTTGAACAGAATTACACAAAGCACACATATACACCATCGAATCACATTATTATGAACACCTGCTAGTATCCAGAGTAATCGCCCTTCGCAGAACGGACAGCGACTAGATGAGCTGGCAGTTACTCAATCAGGTGCTGATTGTCCTTCACGGGTATTTGGAGCCATGCTGTCTGCAGTGCGTCCCACAAATGTTGAAGGTTGCGTGGCGGAGGAGACGGACGGCGAGCAACGATCGAGGTAGTCCCACAGGTGTTTAATTGGATTGATATCGGTGTTGTTTGGTGGCCAGGGAAGAACTTTGAAGTCATAATCGTGCTCTTCCAGCCACGTGCAGACACTTCTAGCCATGTGGCAAGGCGCATTATCGTGCTGGAAGATCCCATCTTCCCGAGGAAAGACAATCATCGTGTACGGTCGGCCATTATCGCCGAGGATGGATTCATAATCTAAACGATCAAGAGTGCCTTCCACACAGACGATGGGACCTAGAGAACAGCACAAGAGCATTCCCCAGACCATAACAGCGCCCCCACCGCCTTGTATTCGTCCAGTAATGGATGCGGGTGTCGGTTCTCCAACGATTCTCACCGGACACTCTGACGTCCATACGTTCTATGCAGCTGAAAACTTGTCTCGTCGGAGAAGGCTGCCCGTCGCCAATCAGCAGCGGTACAGTCCCCATTCTGTCGAGCAAATTCCAGCAGTTTTCGTTGTTGCACTTGTGTCAGCATGGGTACAATCATTCTCAGTCTACTCCGGAGCCCCATTCGCAGAAGTGTTCGCTGATTTGTTGCAGTAGACACGTGTCTGGATGCAGTGAGCTGTTCCACCGTAGTCTGTCGATTAGCATTCACGCACAGTCCTAGTCGACGTTCACCTCGAACAACAATGGCACGTGGAGCTCCGCAGTTTTCATGAAGGTTATTCCTAATTTTTGCCAGTAGTCCACTAAAGCTACACCTTTACCACAGAGGCACATGAACAGCTCATAAACGTCGCTGTTTCCGAAATGCTGCCCCCCCCCCTGTTCGGAAAGCCAATGATCATCCCTTTTTGCAACTCCGTTAAATCGATTCCCTTACCCATGACAGCAGGAAGCACAATGTGTACAGCCAGCCTGTCGGTCGCATTATATACCCGCTCCACCAGCCCACGTCACGGGCCATATACATCATGGGCTAAGCCCTGCAGACGGCACATCTAGCAGCTGGTCATAATAATGTGATTCGACTCTGTATGGTTCCCTGAAATGAAAGTCTCCGGAAGAAAGTTATGTTTATGGATACAATTATTTAATTTTATTAACAACATTTACATACTGCACTAAAGCTGCAAACAGAAGTGTTATGTTGCATGTTTGTGTCATTCGCTGACACATTTAGGTATCTATGTTGAGGTTAAATCTGCCATCCCCCTTCTAGGCAATGAGCCATGCCAATGCTCTTAATTTAAAGAAATAATTAGTTTCAATAAAAGTAACGAAATCGACTGTGACATGTTGGTGGTTTCGGTTTAAGTATAATAGAGTACTTACTTGGTAAAATATGCTAACGACCACGATTAACATAATGGAAGACTAGTCGTTTGGATGAAAAATGCGTTCAGTGTGCCCGTTTTTTACTGCGACAAAGGTAAACCACCACAGAATCATTTTCGTTGTTATCCTGGACGGTCTTCCATCGCCACGAATGGTCTTGGGATCAAAACAACCTTCGGGTTAACAGGCCACCATTATTATTATAATTAATATTATAGAATGTGTTTTATGAATGTGTTNTCAAAACAACCTTCGGGTTAACAGGCCACCATTATTATTATAATTAATATTATAGAATGTGTTTTATGAATGTGTTTAATTATATTTTGCTGTTGACGAATATTCTGCTACGAAAGTTTACAATTACTTCGTTGAATAAACTATTTTTTTTGCGGAACTCGCATTTTAACCATATCATCTTTTGTATATTTTGCTACTCTTGCCTCAATAATTGTGCTGACTGAACATGATAGGAAGGACCTGGAATGTCTGGTTCTCTCACAGAGGCTTTATTAACTGTGGTAAACTGCACTCATAATTGTACAACGAGTTTATTAGGGAACATAACGTATAAACATTCCTTAAAAATTACATGGAGAATGACAACAGTACCGTCACACTAAGAAAATAGAATGATCGGAAGATTGTATTTGAATGTCATACGTGCGATAAATGTTAATTATGTAAGACGCTGCGACTACGATTTGAACACAGGCATCTCCTTGTGATGAGCGCTCGGCCCTTGCCTCTACACGGTAGCGATATTGCTGGTGGAAGGCAAGGCACGAGTCAAGAGTAGGCTTGAGAAGTACCCTACTGCAGGACGATGGCATTCCTGACAGTAGCTATATACAGCTAGGTAGGAGGGGGGAAGATGGTCCCTACTACTGCCTCTACAAGGTAGCGATATTGCTGGTGGAAGGCAAGGCACGAGTCAAGAGTAGGCTTGAGAAGTACCCTACTGCAGGACGATGGCATTCCTGACAGTAGCTATAAACAGCTAGGTAGGAGGGGGGAGATGGTCCCTACTACTGCCTCTACAAGGTAGCGATATTGCTGGTGGAAGGCAAGACACGAGTATAGAGTAGACTTGAGAAGCACCCTACTGCAGGACGATGGCATTCCTGACAGTAGCTATATACAGCTAGGTAGGAGGGGGGAGATGGTCCTTACTACTGCCTCTACAAGGTAGCGATATTGCTGGCGGAAGGCAAGGCACGAGTCAAGAGTAGGCTTGGGAAGCACCCTACTGCAGGACGATGGCATTCCTGACAGTAGCTATAAACAGCTAGGTAGGAGGGGGGAGATGGTCCCTACTACTGCCTCTACAAGGTAGCAATATTGCTGGTGGAAGGCAAGGCACGAGTCAAGAGTAGGCTTGGGAAGCACCCTACTGCAAGACGATGGCATTCCTGACAGTAACTATAAACAGCTAGGTAGGAGGGGGGAGATGGTCCCTACTACTGCCTCTACAAGGTAGCGATATTGCTGGTGGAAGGCAAGGCACGAGTCAAGAGTAGGCTTGGGAAGCGCCCTACTGCAAGACGATGGCATTCCTGACAGTAACTATATACAGCTAGGTAGGATGGGGGAGATGGTCCCTACTACTGCCTCTACAAGGTAGCGATATTGCTGGTGGAAGGCAAGGCACGAGTCAAGAGTAGGCTTGAGAAGTACCCTACTGCAGGACGATGGCATTCCTGACAGTAGCTATATACTGCTAGGGAGGAGGGGGAAGATGGTGAAGTGGTTCTTCAATTTATGGCCTTTCTGAAATTGCATGAGGCCATTGTAGTAATGATTCATCGTGCGAAATTGATTCTTCGTACCGTCGGTTCTCTCATGTCGCCGATCATGGAAACTTTTGCTGAAGATCTTTCCACAGAAGGAACACTGTTTTCAATGTAATTTTCCAGCAGAGGGAGAAGGTAAATCCATAGTAGTAAGCTCTACATTCGACTTCGTACAATCATTGTCTTCCATCATCTTCATGAAAAAAAAAAGTTCTTTCCACAGTAGCAACTTGTGTATCTGCTTTGCCTTTATACTGCTGTATATATATACACACACAAATATATATAAATGAATAAGTGTATATATAACCATATTTCAACTGTGTGAGATTATAATGTTTAAGCATCCATTCAAACAGACATATTTTATCTCGTCCATTGATTACATTACTGTGCGGTTACATCTTTAACAGTTTCTTCCAAAAAGTTCTTCGTTCAGCTTGACTCATTCTTCGCAACTAAAAACTCATGTTCCGCAACTGACCACTCCTGCTTCGCAACTGACCCCACCTGCTCTACAAATTAACCCTCCTGCTCAGCAAATGACCCATTTTGTTCCGCAAATGAACCGTTATTCTCAGAAAATGACTCCTAAATGAACCTTAAGTGACCCTATATAATTCCTCTTGCTCCACAAATGACCTCTCATGCTCCGCCAATGATCCCTAAATGACCCTAAATGACCCGTACTGCTCCGCATATGACCCATCCTGCTCCGCAAAGGACCACTGGTGATCCGCAAATGACCGCTCCTGCTCCGTAAATGACACCTTCTGCTCCGTACATAACCCCGTCATGCTCTGCATATGAACCCTCCTGCTCTGCAAATGACCCCTCGTATTCGCAACTGATACCTCACACAATCTACGCTTCGCATTCATGTAGTGATTTGCTGAATTTTATGTTGTAGTTCTCTGTAGTCATTTATAAGAAAATCAGCAAGTGCTTATTTGCCAAGTGGATCGAGCCCACTTGTTATCAGCTCTAGATTATTGACTGAAGCCAGCGTCCAACCCGAACACCTGGAATCCATTTATGCTTCCTCTTGGTATAACTTATGTATACTATCGTCAATAATGCTTTCTATTGCATATACATCATACACACAGCCACATTAGAGGTATTGAAGGTTCTAATACAATATTCGTCATCGTGGAGCTCTGGTTTCCTATAGCTACAGTCCAGACGCACATTATATTTTACACTGACATATTTTTCCACCTTATATATAAGCTGGTTTATCATATTTGGTCTCATACTTGATAGGAACGAGCAAACATATTTCGATGTAATTGGAATATTCGATTTAAAATATTCTTTAAGAAGACCCCAGATTGCAGATCACTTCAGGTAAATTTCATTAACTTCAAACTTCGGCTCGCAGAGCACTGATATATGTTGTGTTGTACAAACACGTGACATTGATACAGGTTACGGATCCATCTTCGTTGAGGCCAAAGGCAGGCCGTCGTTTTCACAATTCATCTTTGATGTATGACGAGTGATCCCCTCTAATTAGATGGTTTCGGAATGACAATTGCCATTTTTGTATATAAAATCGATTCTTTTTACAGTAAACAGCCCTGATTCTGCTCATAGAAGGCATCCTGTCTTACATTTTAAATATAAAAATGTGGAAGCGCTCTAAAAAACTCCGACACTCGTTCGCTCCAGAAGAAAACATGCAGATACCTACACAACAATGTAAACTATATTATTTTAATATGCTTATATGCTATTACATTTATAGAAATTTATGTTTATACCACAAAAAAAAGAGACCTCAGGCGTGAAGATGGTGGCGAAGCCTCTAGCTTCAGCTTCGTTTCCGACGAAGCTGAGGCCTCATGTTTTATATATATATACATATATAGAATGGACCGCCTTACATGGACGCTCCCAAAATTTCCGAAATGGTTGTTGATCACGAAATGCGGTTTCCGCTAAATTTAATTATGTGCGGAGGCAAGTAATTTGCTGCAAAGTGGTTATTCGTAACACATGTATGGACAGAAATAAGTAAAACCCATTTAATTTTTCCCCTGGAAACATACATAAATTTCAACGGCATTTCAAAGTATGTGCAAAGAGGAGTTCAGTAATATAGATGGCATATGTAATGGAAAGTAACAAACACCAACAAATAATGTATGCTTAAGTTAAGGGGGCCAGTAGAATGGGGCAGTAGTCCTGTATTCACAGCTGTAAACAAGCAACATGCACCGTGACTCAACCTGGCAGGACCGCTTCCTTATAGCAGCGTAGCTCTTACCTTAATGGGGCAAGGGGCGCGGAATGCGACATTAGACAAAGGAGAGCACCGCAGTCGAGGCAAGACGGGCAATGTGAGTGCAAGTCTGATATCAATAAATTACATTTTATTCAGATACCAATGCAAATCAGGAGATTTGTTTCCTAGTTATTAACTGTACTGGTTAACGAGTGCGTGCAGATGCACAACGAAAATAGAAGAAACGAACCTAATGAGGAATGCAATCGCATTCACATGCATAGTACAAAAGAGCACAGTTATGGTTTAAATTCTTCTCATAAGGTATTTTCACAGTATGTGCTCGATTTGTTTACCATCGACAGCAATACACGTCTGTAAACGCATATGTAGCGATTGACGAGCGGCCTTATGTATTTCTGGCGTCGTAGGAACCGTATTGTACACCCAAACTTTCAGTGTTCCCACAGGAAAAAATTGGGAGTTATGAGGTCGAAGGAGCTAACTGTGCATCTTACAACACCATCAAGCCCTAACCATCGGTTTGGAAACATTTCATTTAACATTGCCTCTCCCCCAAAGGAAAATGCACAGGACAACCATCATGTTGAAACCACATATCACGATATACACTGAAGAGTCAAAAAAACAGGTACACCTGCCTAATATCATGTGCCCCCCCCCTCCCGAGTCCGCAGAAGTGCCGCAAGACGACGTGGCATGGACTCGACCAATGTCTGAATGTATCTAGGAGGCAATTCAGACCATGAATCCTGCGGGGCAGTTCACAAATCCAATCTGCGCCAATTTGATAAAGGTTGCACGACTGTCACGTTTAATGATTCTCGTCAGTCATCGTTTGTCCCGTTCTTTAACGATCTTTTTCCGGCCGCAGCGATATCGAAGATGTGATGTTTTACCGAATTCGCGATATTCACGGTACACTCGTGAAATGGTCGTACGCGAACATCCAAATGTTATCACTTCCTCGGAGATGCTATGGCCCATCTCTCGTGCGCCGACTATAACACCACGTTCAAACTCACTTAAATATTGTTAACCTGCCATTGTAGCAGCAGTGACCGATCTAGCTGCCGACCGCATCGGGTTACTCTGATTGGTGCTATACCTCCGTTATTTGCATACACACGTATATACCAGTTCTTTGGCTCTTCAGTGTATCTTTAGCAGTTTGTGTTCCAGAAGTGCTGGTAAGGTCTCTCTGAGTAAATGGGCGTACATACAGCCGGTCATCGCTGCTTTTAATGAAATATGGCCCTAATGACATAGTCTCCATCGATTCCACATCAAATTATTTACTTTCCTCTGTTGCTGGTGCTCCACGTACGGGACTCAATGTGGTTTCTCCGTCGTCCAGTAGTGGATATTTCGTAAATTTTCTCGCCCATTGTTTGTGAAGGTCGCTTCATCGGTAAATAGTAGGTTCTTCAGAAAATTAATGTATTCCCTTACAGACATCAGATCAAACGTACAAAACTGAACATGCGGCTGGAAGTCACCTTCATGTAATGCGTGATGATGAACCACGTGATATGGATAAAATCTCTGTTGGCGCAGTATACGTAACACACTTGTTTTACTTATTCCTACGAATCTGGAAAGTTCTTGCGTACCCAATGTGGGTTTGCATCGACATGTGTCAAAACATCGTGTGGCTGCCTCTCGGCTGGAGCATTCTTTCGTCGAGCCTGTGTTGTGAAATTCCAATCACCTTGAGACAAGAGACATGTGCAAATTCTTCGCATCGTTTGCCGCTAGATGGGTGTCCGATTAGGATACCTTTCACCATACGTTTGGACAGCTTGCTTGGTACTTCTGCAACACTCACCATAAATAAGTAGAGCGTCCAGTTTCTCCTAATAAGTGAACCTCATAGCATGCGTATAGACACACACTGCAATATCACTTACCATAACAGAATACGGGGACTGGTGCTGCGCTGCTATTAGGAAGTGGTCCCGCCAGGTTAAGTCACGGCACGTGTTGCTTGCTTACAGCTGTGAATACAGGCCCACTGCCCCATGCTCCCAGCTTCCCTACCTTAATCATATTTCCATATTATTTCTTAGTATTTCTGTGTTACTTTTCATTGCATGAACTTTCAGAAGCCTTTGAAATAAATGTATGTTTCCAGGGGAACAATCGTATGTGGTTTAATTACTTCGGTCCATACACGTATAACGAATAGACACTTTCAGGAAAATTACTTGCCTTTGTAAGTAATTTCATTTAGCCATTTCGTGATATGCAACAGTTCCTGAAATTTTGGGGGTGTTCACATAATGTGGACCATCATATACATATGTATATACAGTGAGAGCAGCAGCTAAGCAATGTAGATACACACGTTGCTACGGTGAAAAGTACTATACTTTTAGTTTTTTTTATGAAGACGATGCAAGACAATGATTATACGAAGTCTAAAGTAGACCTTACCTCTATGGATGTACCTTCACCCATTGCTGGAAAATTACATGGGGAACAGTGTTGCTTATGGAAAGACCTTCATAAAAAGTTTCCATGCTAGACGACATGAGAGAACCGCATGTAAGAAGAGCCATTTTCGCACGATGGAGCATTACGACAATGTACACATGCGATTTATGACAGACGATAAATTGAAGAATGACTTCAAGATCTGCAAGGGTTGGTCTACTGGGAGCCAGCAAGTGACATCGTCAGTACCCCTTGCTGCACCGATGGGTACTGATTCCACGATTGTGACGAGACGGTTAATGCTAATGCCTGAATGAGAGACCTACAATGCGAGGTAGAGTTGGTTTGAGCAGAATGTACACTTGAAATGCTTTCGTGTGAAATCGATGAATTTTAAAATAATTGATCACTTGTTCTTAATACTGTTGACCATATAACTCCTGCTACAAAGAAAATTAAATTTAATATAGAACACCAAAAGGGGGAGAGGCGAATAAGGTGGGTGTGGCATTGCGGTGGAAAGGGGATGTTTGGAGATGACCACGAAGACAGCATTGATGAAATTGAATATGAAGACCGCGGTAGAGCTTAAGACGAAGATGAATTTATCGATGCACTGACACACCCCTCTGCCACATTTGTTGCAACGTGCGACATGAAGAAGGCAGAAGATGGTGCGAATACTGGTCACTTATTTCCCGAAGACCCGAATGAACTTGTTGATAGTCTCAGGCATTTGATTGACCTTCAAAAACATGTAGATTTCTCACATATAGTTGATATATCTTCAATCACTTGGCGAGCTAAAGTATCGATTTTATATCAGATGGGACTGTTGGCTGTTATCCATGCTCTGCAAACATCTGATAAATTTAAAGTTCAAATTTATGAAATAATTCGAAATATGTAGTGTATATATAATAATTAAATAAATTAAATTTATGTATACATAAAAATGTGATTTTAATTTCATATACAGTAAGTTCTAATTCTCTGAAAGTTTTATTAATTCCGTCCTGCGTAACATCGATTTCGATAGTCTGTTTTNTCCGTACCATCGATTTCGATAGTCTGTTTTAGTTAAAATTATGGGAGTGTGTGCAGGAGGCGGGTCATGGAAGGATCTGAGGTGTTATGCCATACTTGGGTCGATTAAAATCAACTAAGTTATATAATGCGAACGAATGACCTGGAGAATATTTTTGAGGAATGATTCGGAACTGGATGGTTGTCCTGGTGATTCGTATTAGGCGACTTTATCGTCATTGGTTGGCATCTACTCTAGGTATAGGTGGGTGATATGGTGGGTTGGTCTANATCGTATTAGGCGACTTTATCGTCATTGGTTGGCATCTACTCTAGGTATAGGTGGGTGATATGGTGGGTTGGTCTAATCTACTGTTATAGCCATTTAGCAGGAATTGGTCATGGCAAGAGCCAGTCTTGGGTAGAGTTATGTATCTTCAGGAATCGGTTGGGGTCTCGTTTAGTGAAATGGGAAGGGGTGGAGAATCGTGAGGTTGGTGAATGGCGAGGGCACGAGTTATGGTGAGTTTTTAGTAATTGGAATTNCGAAGACCCGAATGAACTTGTTGATAGTCTCAGGCATTTGATTGACCTTCAAAAACATGTAGATTTCTCACATATATTTGATATATCTTCTATCACTTGGCGAGCTAAAGTATCGATTTTATATCAGATGGGACTGTTGGCTGTTATCCATGCTCTGCAAACATCTGATAAATTTAAAGTTCAAATTTATGAAATAATTCGAAAGATGTAGTGTATATATAATAATTAAATAAATTAAATTTATGTATACATAAAAATGTGATTTTAATTTCATATACAGTAAGTTCTAATTCTCTGAAAGTTTTATTAATTCCGTCCTGCGTAACATCGATTTCGATAGTCTGTTTTAGTTAAAATTATGGGAGTGTGTGCAGGAGGTGGGCCATGGAAGGATTTGAGGTGTTATGCCATACTTGGGTCGATTAAAATCAACTAAGTTATATAATGCGAACGAATGACCTGGAGAATATTTTTGAGGAATGATTCGGAACTGGATGGTTGTCCTGGTGAATCGTATTAGGCGACTTTATCGTCATTGGTTGGCATCTACTCTAGGTATAGGTGGGTGATATGGTGGGTTGGTCTAATCTACTGTTATAGCCATTTAGCAGGAATTGGTCATGGCAAGAGCCAGTCTTGGGTAGAGTTATGTATCTTCAGGAATCGGTTGGGGTCTCGTTTAGTGAAATGGGAAGGGGTGGAGAATCGTGAGGTTGGTGAATGGCGGGGGCACGAGTTATGGTGAGTTTTTAGTAATTGGAATTGGGAAAAGGGGGGGGGGTCGTTTGAAGGGTTGGTGAGATGAATGGATGTAGATGGTGGCTGAGCTATGGTAAGTAAATGGATAGGAAAGTGGAGCAACGAGTGGTGCTTTGGTGGTGGCGGGGTGATGGAAGGGGGTATATGTGCTACATAATAAAGTCAGTAATTCGCTTTGGGGTTCGTAAGATTGATCGGTTATATAGTAAATTAAATAAAGAGGTGCGGATTCAGTTGTCTCCTGATAGTCGCGCCAGGGAGTGGCTATGCCCTGCCATCTTTACGAGAATTTAACTTTTATGGTCAAACACATCGAGTTTGGTTTTTCGCATTAGGAATGTAATTTTTTACGTATTTGTAATTGTTCCGAATTTTTTCTTAGTTTTCCGATTTCAAGGTTATTTGGGTTAGGTTTATGGTCGCCAACATTCAACATGGAGGTCCTAGTCAGTAACTTGTTACGTTCGTCGATTTTTACAAGTGTTCAAGTTCAATAGAGTCAAGGTTAAAGTTATCGACATTCCCCTTTGGTTTTTGGAGTCAGTGATATCATATGTTCCTAATTTTTTAATAGTGTATTTCAATTTTTACAATTTGAATAAATAATTTGTTTTCAACGTATTTTGGGCTAAGATCAAGGCCACCTGCATCCAACATGGTTGTCGGAGTCACTGAAGTTTCTAAGGTTTTATAATTTACTTTCGATCTTTTACAATTTTTTCTCAGTTTTTCGAGATCAAAGTCTTTGGTGTCAAGTTAAGGGTCACAAACATCCAAAATGGGTGTCGGAGTCAGTAATGTAATCTGTTAGTAAATTTTTATTATTTTCTTTCAATATTTCACAATTTTTTTTTCGATTTTTCTTTTTTCAAGTTCACAGAGGTGAAGGTCAAAGTCACCAGAATAAAGTATGTGGGTATGTGTCAGCGACATTATATTTTGCTAAACTTTTGTTTGTTTCTTTCTATATTTTTCAATTTTTTGTTATTGTGGTAGTTTTTGTTGGTCTTGGTTAGGACGTTTGGATTGTTGTAATGGGAGGAAGGGGTTGGTTAGGAGGGTGTGGGTAGTGTGAGTTTTATGTTATATGTTTCTCGATTTTGAGATTTTTNATGAGTTGTGCCAGAAGAAGTGTGTTTGGAGAGGGGCTGTGGTGGAGGTAACGGGGTGTTGACTTGGTAGGTGCAGGATCTTTAGACTGGAGGAGGGGGCCAGGTCCGCTGATCCTCAACAGTCCGCTGGACCTCTCTCGGAGTGTCGAATCCTCAACTGCTCTGAGGATTAAGTGACTCATTCCACTAAGAGATTCTTATCCTCTTGCTCGCCTGAGGATTTTTCGGCTCTTACTTCGAGGGGCTTTAAATCCGCTTTACTAATTTTTTAAATTTTAGAAATTTTTTTTAGTGATAAACGTAATTTTTTTGGTAAAATGATTAAATTAGGATGTAATTTTTGGGGTGAATCCGGCAATTTTGTTGATAACATGGCCGTCCCAGGCCGCCGGCTACCTCGACAGGTGACATGGTGGGTGAATGCTGACCGGCCAATCATATCTACTGCTAGCAATGCGAACACCCTATTAGAAAGAGCTTATGTGGCGCAGCAGATAAAGAAAAACACTATACGAGCGTTTCATAGTCATTTCAAGTAAACCTTAGATTGTTCGTTGTGTGAAATACGTTCCTTTTAGTTTTAGTTAAATTTTATTTTGAGGTAAGAATGCTTTTGACATAAAATACTTACTCTATGAGAAACGTTTTTTTGACTCAAACAGTTTGTTTATCGCAGCCAAATTAACTCAAACTATTTTGTTATAGGAGATAAATAATTTTGTAGTTCTTATATGGTTGCCACACTAATATTTGGTTGGCGCAACTAAAGATTTATTTGGACCTACGTACATTAAATAGTTTCAGTCTTTATAAACAAATCGGAAGCCCGGCCGTGATTCAAACTACATTGTTTGCGCAAGAGCGATACGTTCTACCACCCATAGATAAAGTGGCCACTTATGAAGTAGGAATGTTTTAAATACACGAATTTCGAGTACTTGACAACGGGTGCACTTAAATATTTAAAGTTTCAATGACATACTTTATAGTTTCCTATTTTAAGGTTCAATAAATGCACTGTTCATATCCTGATTGTCACAAAAATTACAAACAAACACTCGAGCTATTTTACGAACTAAGGTAATCAAACGAGTGGCCAAACAAATGTTTATACATGTTTAAATTAAATATTTTTTTGACAGTCTCATTTTTTTTGGTACAGCACAAAGATTCAAGCATGTGTTTTTTTTTAAATAAACCGAATTAATTTTATTACTTTGGTTTTCTCAACAAAATATTTTAATTGGGTAACAAAATATATTTTTGGAACAAATTTTCTTTCAGTGTACCATTTGCGATACTCTGTTTTGAGGATGATCTTCAAACGAAATATTGGTAGAATCCTTCTACAGTGTTTCGAAGCAAGTTCGATGATCTGTATCCCCCCTTATTGCTGCCCATGCCATTTCGGCCTTAAAAATGTTGCAGTTGAACACTGATGCTAGTATGACATTACATTTCTAAAATTGCAGATTATTGTGAAGTGGTTAAAATCTATGAGAATGAATCAGAGGACGTGGATGTATGCGTAGGGAAATTTGGCCTGTGATGAGTCATGGATTCTCGCCAGATGAGTCCCTGAATGAACATTTCAAGACGAAGTGATGCCCTTACCTTACGTAAGGTTTCAATCTGCTCAATGCTGACTTCGGTGTGATAATATTACGCACAAACTGAAAACAATAACCCGCTATGACATTAAAATAACGAATCTACTGATTCCTTAAGGGAACCGGATACGTCATAAGTACATCACTCGAAAGTATTACATTTAGTTTTGCAAAGAAGTTATTACAATAACTTAATTCCTAAATGATGTCCTGAATTTGACATTAATTTTGAAATGAATCTGTTTAGTTGAAAACATGTCAACTGAAGATTATTAGTGAACAGTTTATCTTGTGATCGTATGGCAGTCAATTAGGGGAAGAGCTCGCAATTATTTAATCCAAGAAAACTGAAAAGTTTTCGGTGTCGGTCACAACGCATGACATGCCAAATTTTCGATTATAATATCCACTGTGAGATCATATCCCGGTATATGATTGACCATCGTATTATAAAACCAACAGTTTACTGCTTGCACTATAATTTTGTTAAATTCCTTAAAAAATATGTTGTGTGCATTTTAACGGATTAAGCGTATAATGAAGAGAATATCTCCACACCTCCCCGTGATTTTTTTCAAATTAGTTAACAATCGTAATTAATAAAAATTATAAATATAAACATTTTTAAAATAAAAAAGGAAAACCTAACATCTTTAACTAGAAAATATTTGCTTATTCTAAGTTACAGTTTTGAAATACCAAATTGGAATTTTACGTCATGTATTGGGTAATCCCTGCAATTCAATCATACCTAAAGGGAAAATATTTCATTGATTCCGCACGCACATATTCAGAGCTACGTTCCATTCTACTCTCGGAATTGTGGAATCTTGAGTGGATATTCGTGTTACAACGGCCGTGGAACCAGAAATGCTATCATTGTGTATTCTCTTTTCTTCGTTTACTCTCTTTAAAAGTCCCTTCATAATACAGAAATATACGTACGGACTACTTTCCATTGAATTGCCTTAGAATAATGGCTTTATTAACTACTTTGTTACGATTTAATCGACTGAAGAAGTTGTAAAATACGATCAGTTGCCTTTTANTATTCGTGTTACAACGGCCGTGGAACCACAAATGCTATCATTGTGTATTCTCTTTTCTTCGTTTACTCTCTTTAAAAGTCCCTTCATAATACAGAAATATACGTAAGGACTACTTTCCATTGAATTGCCTTAGAATAATGGCTTTATTAACTACTTTGTTACGATTTAGAAGTTGTAAAATACGATCAGTTGCCGTTTAGTTTAACATTTGTGATATATCCTCGAGTCTTTCAGATTTAGTTTAGCGTTAAGAGTTGTTATTGGTGAGTTGAGAGACTTGAGCTGCTCTTAACAACGAGGTCTTGAGAGCCGATGAGGGTGAAATGAGGTGAAAATGGAGCAGCGCTGGAATGCAAGGGCGGGGGGAATGGGAGATCCCCCGGAAAACCCGCCGACCAGTGGAATTGTCCGGCACGACTCCCACTTGCGAAAATCTGGAAGTGACGCGGCCGGGAGGCTGTGTGTAGACACAGTTATAATAAATACTACCAGCATACGAAGTCAAGTTTAAATTGGGTATATGGATTCGTAGATAGAAATTGTTAAGCTTAACAGTTTATGTAGCCACTATTTTGAAAGGAAGAATCTTAACTACTAAAACACATCAGCTTACATGGAATATCGTAGTGTTATTGTTTTGCCAAATTTGTTAGGAATCGGTTCTTTTTTTTCCCGAGATATGTTATGAAGCGGTTGGATAGTGTCAGATATATGATGTAGAATCTTCCTTTATTCACATAATCCTATATTCGAAAATTGCAGACCAACAACATAATAAATATGTAGAATATAAAAGGGAAATCGGGTACAACGGGATCTAGGATAGAATCCATGTGCCGACCACCGTCATCTTTAATTTCCTTTTTTTCCCTTTTCTCTCTCAAAATATCCCCTTTCTCCATTGCAATTAACCATTTTCGGTTAAATTTACGTTTTTCCCTCAAAAATTTCAATTTTTCCCTTAAAATTTCCGTTTTTCCTGCAAAAACACTAATCCCCTCATTTATAAAAACGATCGTCTTATTTGCAAAAAAATACATTGGAAGGATTTGGGGAGATCGTTCTTCTCCTGTGACTTTGATCTTCGACCTTAACGTTGGATGACCTTGAAACCAAAAAATTAAAAAAAGATTTAAAATAAAAAACTTAAAAATTAAATTAAACATTACATTGATGACTCCTACCACTACATTGGATGCCTGTGACATTGTTATATCAATGACCTTCAAAACAAAAACTAGAGAAAAAAAATGGTAAAAATGTAATAAATTTACAAAAGTCGGCGATTATATTACGTTACTGACCACGACCACCATCTTGGATTTTAGGTTACCTTAACCTTGACCCATGACCTTGACCTTTACCATTTGCCCATGGCCTTAAATGAACTTGAAACACAAAATTAAAAAAAAAGACCGAAACAATTTAAAAATCGAGGAAAATATTACACTGACATAACCCAACCACCATCTTGGATCCAGGTCACATTGAACTTGACCCAAGACCTTGGATGACCTCGAACCCAAAAAAATTGCAAAATTTTTTACAATTCCAAAAAAAGTTACAAAACCTGCATAAACTTTAAAAAAAATTATTATTTTTATATAAAATTGAAATTTCGAATGTTTTGGATTAGAGGGGACGGAGGACTGAAACCGACCAGCCGTCATGCTGTGATGTCACCCAACCGCCATAGTGGATCCAAATGACCATGACCTTTACCTTTGACCTAGACCATGGTGTCCTTGAACGACCTCTAACACAAAAATTCCTAAAAAAAGTTTCCCAAAAATATTAACAAGATGGCGGCCGTGACATCATCTTCTATGGTTGCCGTCCGCATCCTACATCCTGGATCGTGTGAAGAAACTATTTATAACTACTTCTACAATTAATGACAATAAAATATCTTCATTACCGTTCTTATCAGATGTATTCAGTTTATGTAATCTTTGACGAATTCAGATACTATCGAGAAACTGATACTGTGATTTTTGTCATGCTTTGATAATTCATGGAATCATTTACAAAATGATAGTAAATTAAAGATACAAATCACGAATATTTAAAAGAAATCTTGTAGTTCACGCATGATGAAGGAATGTATAATAAGTCAAAAATTGGTAAAATTGTTAAAGTATATTTTACCTGCGAGTCACACGTATAAAGATTTCAAAAACGGCCAAGAATATTTTTAAATGGTGAAATATCGTTTTGAAAGTAGCATACACGAGTTAATATATTTTCAATAATTTGGTGCACGCGGGGTAGTATTGAATTTACAAACATCGTTTAATAGTAATATTTGTCAGCTTTATTCCAATACACACACTTATCAAAGATTATAATCAAATTAAAATATAGCAAGAAATTTTCGTATCTCAACAAGGCTGAAATTCCAAGTAACTACGTGACAAACTGGTGCAGAATTAAAAAAAAAAAATCCAACTGTGTATCAAGACTGGAATCTTACTGAATAATTTAATGCAAAAACTTGCCGCACGGGTCGCTGAAATCATAAGAAATGCATGAACAGAGCCAAGAGGAAAAGTGATTCGTCCTAGTGTTCCTACCTCACATTGATGGCGGCACTTCTTTCTGGCTGCAGGCGCATGGTAGCAGATTCGTTGATATTATAATATTAAAATAAAGACGTGAGTACAGACCATCTCCTATTCCAAGTAAGGTAAATCAGCTCTTCTGAAAGTAGTTTTAAGAATCTATACTCCGGAATGCCGGCACTTTCGTTCCAAACTGCAAGCCCACCAAATGTCACGGACAAAAACACCGCCAACAGCTAAGATGCTGGCAATCTTCAGAAATCGTCAGATCTCATTCTCTAACTCCCAGAGAACCATATCGTGATAAACAGTAGAATTAATAAGAATATTTGGCTTTATTATTGAGCGATACTAACTTAACACTCTGTGAAATAGGGAAAACCCTAAAGTAAGTTTCATTTCCTTAAAATGTTTTCATCTTGGATGTAGTAACTACGCCAACTTTTTGCATTTACACACTGACATTAAAATACTGGCATAAAAGGCCATACCACGTATGCAAAGTTATATTGTTTTACTCTTAAAAATATATATTGCTACAGTTAATTCTATTTTGACATAACACCAATATGTGAATAACAAATAATATTTCCACAAAAATACTTCTAACACAAATTTTTTGACACATCTGCTGTACACTGAGTATAAAACATTTATTTTATCAGACTAACAATTTTTTTAAAGAAGATGAAACCAATGCAGTTTCCCCAACAAATCAATTTTTAGCTGAACGTTCATAATTTTTCTTTTGTATTAATACGATGTGGCAAATGTATATTGCATTTTTACCCAAATCGACTGACGGAAGCCGATTCACACTAGAAGTCGCCGCCAACCAGGGTTAATAAACATAATCATCAATACCACCCGTGCCTGACAAACCAAACACTACAACATCGTGG
>NQII01002900.1:404967-475152 GCA_002778355.1 Clitarchus hookeri | reverse complement strand
GATGCTATGTCCCATCTCTCGTGCGCCGACTTTAACATCACGTTCAAACTCACTTAAATCTTGATAACCTGTCATTGTAGCAGCAGTAACCGATCTAGCTGCTGACCGCATCGCGTTACTCTGATTGGTTCCATACGTGTGTTATTTGCATACACGCGCCTATTCTAGTTTTGTTGGCTCTTAAGTGTGTGAAGACAACTAGGTGAACAGTATACTCTGTAAGGTTCGGAAAGAGCCATAGAAGAAGACAACAGTAACAAAAATTAAGTAGTCTGTCAAATATTCGATATTTCGGAACTGATGTAAGAAATCGACTTCTTGTAGTTCGCAATATGTAAACTGCAAAACTGTACAAAATGCTAGGTGGGTAAATTATCGATAAACTCACATTCCTATAGTACAGTTGAATTAATTACATCAGTCTAATGATGTGTGCTGTGAATTCAGTTAATTATGCTGCCACCAGTTGGCGGATCAGAGGAGTGGATTCTGAACAAGTGCCTGAGAGCAGTGTAATCAGTGGCTAAATTCTAGTTTATGCGCATCTTAAAAACAATAAAAAACATTATCTTGCTGTAGAGGACACACTGCGCATTCTCCAAGTGACTGGTTCGATAAGAAGCCGTTCTTTCTGGCAATTGACTTGCCAACGCCTCATAACACGTAACACTTATTACGAAATATGGACAGTGCAGCCTCCACAGCTACCGCATGTTTTGAAAAGTAATTCGCAAAGTGATTAAAAAATATACGCCACCGATTTTAAACCATTGGAATAAGTTGTGAACCACAGCTAAACCTTTGCAGTTCAGATAAAGCAGTAATTAGAGAGACTTGCGTAATATGGATAGAGCAGTACCACAGATTCACAGTGAAAGCGGTTTAACAGTTACAGGTCTGTAGTGGTGCTAGTTCCCCTACATCGGCGCTATGGAAACTATTATTTAAAAGCATGATGGTGGAATTTGAAATGTTAAGATGTTTTAAAATTTGTTTATACCTTTTCATAAGTTAAGTCCTCATAATTTTAGACGTGGTAATTTAACATAAAACCGAAATGATGATTACNATTTATACCTTTTCATAAGTTAAGTCCTCATAATTTTAGACGTGGTAATTTAACATAAAACCGAAATGGTTATTACTGTGATGGGCCCCTACTGAGGTCACGAGGTGTCCTCATTCACAGTTTTACTCAAATTTGATAAATATAACTACACTGTACACATACTTAACTAATGAATGAAATGACTTAGAATAAAATAAAAAATAGTAACTATTATCCTACAAAATAAATGTCTTTCAGTTTATATATAAAGTAAGAAAATTGTATATAAGATAAAATTTTATTTGAAAAGTTGTAAAATTTCATATAAACGTAATTGAAAATATCACCACGCAAGCCAATTAATAAATATGATATATTATGTACATAAATATAGCAAGTATGAATATTCTCTTAATTTTTGTAATGTATCTCATTAATACGTGCATTTATTTCTCGTTTTACTGTTTGCGAATTCGTTTATGACTTCTATAAAGTTCAAATATAAGCNCATTAATACGTGCATTTATTTCTCGTTTTACTGTTTGCGAATTCGTTTATGACTTCTATAAAGTTCAAATATAAGCGAGTATATGTTTCATAGCGAGCCAAGATAATGAAGTCAAGCGTTGCTGTAACCTCGAAGCAGTTTGCTAGGTCAAAAATGTATTGCCAATTATTGAAGGCTGTATCTGCTGATGCATCATTGAGGGGAATTGCACATACAAAAATATGTGGTTCAATGCAAACATTCATAGATACTGGTTACAGATGTTTCTCATATATAGAATTTGGTGATTTGGAAGGACCAACTTATATTATAGTTTCAAACACGACGGAAGAAATATTCATTACATGTACAATTTCATCGCATAAATTGACCGATAGGTCACTTTTGTTGCACTACAGGTTCAGCCTTCGCCTTCAGATCTTTTTGATCTAAAGAATTATCGAGTACTTCAGAACTGAATTCAAGAGCTTAGAAGAATAATTTGCTGCTTTAAATCTGCATTCTAATTACTGTAAAAAAAATCGAATACCCTGTAAAGAACATAAGTTTTGGACATATTCTCAGCAGGCAATTGTTCTTCTGCGTCTGGCATGTCATTTCTCTGTAGACGGTTCCTTTTTAGGATAAAATGTGTGGCATTTACAGTTCTTGTGCAACTGTACGTGGCTCTTGTCTGCCCTCGAATCTCTCAACATTTGCATTTTATGGTTAGATCTTTTATGAGATTGACTTCAAACTCAAGATATATTCTTTGAGCTTGAAAAACTAAATTTCGTTCAACACTACAAGACAGAACTTCATGCAAAAATACTGCCGTGATAAGTCTCACAACAAACATAAAATATGTATTCAAGTCTACGATAATGCTGTATGTGTTTTTATTTTAAGTTTGTTGACATTTCTTGCAGTATGCAGTCCAATACTTTTATTATCTCAGGGTAGTTCTTCGCTATGTGGAGAGTAGCTTCTACCTACCCACTCCATTTAGTTTTAGATTTATTTTTTAAAGGCAATTGCACATGTTCTTTTAAAATCCCCTTATTGTATAGCTTTCCCAGAAAAAAATGATCATACTTCCCATGTTACCGAAAAATGTCAACTTCTGGGCATAATTTAACAGCATTGACTTCAACGTGGTTTAAAAATTACGCAACACATGGAAAGAACTGTTCTTAATTACTTTTATCCAAAATTAATCTTTTTAGCTCCTTTCACTTTACCGCACATGTTAGAACTATTACTGTAGCCTTGCGCCTAACATTCTTCAAGCGAGCTTCAATGTCCCTAGCGCTGAAAGGCATTCGGTAGTAATGAATTCATAAGTTTTTACATTAAACTCTGCATATTCCTCGAAACATCGACACATTTTGAATTCGCCTGTTTCTTAATTCGTGGACAAACATTGAGAGAAAAGCAAATAAAATATTGGTTTGTATAGGTCCAAAAATATATTTAGTTGCCCCAAAAAAATGTTTTTTTCGGTACACAAAACTTGAAAAGCCGCTAATTAATTTTGTTCCTCTAACAAAACACAAGATTGAATTAACAATACCTCTGTGTTGGCAGGAAGTAATGAGACCGTCAACAAACTATTTGGTTGAATCACCTGTTTATATTTGTTTGGTTAATCATTTGATTGCATTCGTTCGAAAATACAGTTCAAGAGTTTGTTGTATTTTTGTGACAATTAGAAATGTAACAGTGTTTGCTAGTGCATTTATTGATGTTTAATAACGGCATAAACATCCTAAGAAAACAAGTTCAACAGGTAACTTAAAATGAAATCTGTAAAACTTGAAACATTTATTTGCGCACGTTGTCTAGTATTTGCAATGTGTGTAATTTTTCAAAGCATTGTAATCAGTTATCACTTTAGCCAAGGTCACTTAGGTGCAGCGCTTGGTCGCATTTGATGTGGGTTTGAATTACAGTCTCACCTCAATATTTTTTAATATTAAATGTAACTGTTTAATGTACGTAGAGCCAAACAACTATTTAGTTGCACTAACCAAATTTTTGTTTGTGGCAAACAAATAAGAACAACAAAATAATTTGGTTTCAACAACAAAATAATTAATTTTCCCTATAGAAACAATTAATTTGGCTTCACTAAACAATATTTGTTGTATTCAACAAAACCTTTTTCTCAGTACATTCCTTAAAATGTAAACATTTTATTCTTAGTGAGAACATCAGCGGTTTCATCATAGTAAATAGCCTCTGATATGTTTTTCTATAATGGTGTTCAAAGTCTTCTCACCAAAGTCATAAATAAATTCGTTCTTACACATCCAGGATAAATAATGTGCCTAACCATTCAAGCATTACCGTTGTAATTAAAGGTGATTTAATTTAGTCAATGTTCACTAGTTATCTTGTCATATTTTCCCAACAATTATAAAATTCCCACAAATTATCCATTTTTAAGGTCTCCAGTATATCTACTATCCCATTGGAATGGCTAGAATAGTATAACATCTGATAGCCTTCGTAAAATAACCTTACTCTTATTAACTTCACATGAAATCTTTATTTGGTGGTCACTATTTATCCCTTCGCAAAGTAAAGTTTGTTGCAATGATTTCCACATAGAATAACAATGTTTAGGCTCAGTAATGTTTTCACGAACAGGTGACAGATTATACAACTTTTTCCAAGGCGTCTTGCTTGGAGAAAATCCTTCCAATTTTGTTGAAATTACTTGGATTAACTAAACTTGCAGAAATATTTTAATCCTTAAATTATGAAGTGTGTTTCTAGGACTCCAAACCAGCCAATCATAGATATGTCTCTCTGTTCTTAGAAGATTTTGAACTAAGTAAGTATATAGAAAATTGTTTTAGAGTAATATTTCAGTATTGTTTTGTAAGTTCCACACATTATTCGTATTTTTAACTACAGGACACACGCTGTTGCCAGACAGCGTTATTAATATTATCTAACTGATTATTATCCGGGCGTTTTGTACACATTTCACTACTGCTTTCAAATACAGACTCACTAATATTTTTGTCGTCTATAAGTAACACTTCTCACGACCCAGTGCCTTACTACGACTCGTGGAGGTTCTGCAAGTTAGACCTGAATGAAATTATGATTATATTAACTTCCACTTGTTNGTGCCTTACTACGACTCGTGGAGGTTCTGCAAGTTAGACCTGAATGAAATTATGATTATATTAACTTCCACTTGTTCAACAGATTGCTCACTAGCTTTCTCATATATAAAAAAAGTAATATTTTCCCTGTAAACCGCTTTTATAGTTTATTTTTCAGCTGGTTTTCGTTCGTGTGCCCCATACATGTTTAAAAGAAGACACAATTAACACTTTAATAGACGAAAAATAATCAGCAGGTCAGCAACTATTTTAAGATAAATAACAAAACACGAAACACCATGATTCATNTTAATAGACGAAAAATAATCAGCAGGTCAGCAACTATTTTAAGATAAATAACAAAACACGAAACACCATGATTCATGTGGTACACCTAGCTAGAGAGTGACAGAAATATGTTGTTCGCCACGTTTCAAGCATGCGTAGAAGAGAGAAGTTAAATATAAACCTGCGCTGCCTGGCCTTGGTAGTCAATTCTCTCTCGCCATCCCACACCTGGATAATCCAACCTTGGACCACGAGTTTGTCAAATGTAGGGTTATTATGAGCGGGTAGTTATATAGTGACTATNCCTGGATAATCCAACCTTGGACCACGAGTTTGTCAAATGTAGGGTTATTATGAGCGGGTAGTTATATAGTGACTATAATCACCATTACTTTTCACTAATTTAATTTCAGTGTTCAAAAGTTGTATATGTCAGAGTTATTTTCTGCAGGCTTATTGTTAGTATTGAAATAATGAACAGTTTATTTTACACGAAATTAGGTTGAAATAATGTATACTCCAGAGTTAGGGGAAAAGTTTTCAAAACTTGCGATTCTAGCATCATAATAGTACTGCCCAACCCAGCCAGGTTGACCCTCCAGACCCCCGGGTCCCAGTACCACGGTGCCAACCATCCCTCCCCATGTGTGGTGTCTGAGTGGCCCTGTTTACAGTAAGAAGTGCAGAGTGCAGAAACTGCGGGACCTACCTCTGGCGCGNATGTGTGGTGTCTGAGTGGCCCTGTTTACAGTAAGAAGTGCAGAGTGCAGAAACTGCGGGACCTACCTCTGGCGCGCGGCTTGGTGAGCAGCTTCTGCACGATGTTGTCGTAGACGATCTCCTCAGCGACGCCAGAGTCCTTCACCAACCGCTCCTTCACGGCGATGCAGATGTTGTGTTTGCTCAGTAACACCTCCAGCTCCTCGAATGCCTGTAACAACACGCGCAAACTCTTCACCACAATACACTCTTTGCATCCTATATTCCACACTCCATAAGCTATACTCTACTCTTTACACTCCACTTCCACTCTACAACGTTCACATCTCACACTCCACTCTTCGTACATCTTGATGAGGTTCGTCCTACTCTAAGACTGATAAAAATAACCCGCGTGTTAAAGTAAAATATTGACGTCTACGCCATTTTAACAATTTGTGTGATACACACTTAAAACTCGTCAATTTACATTGCCTTTTGTAGTCATGCCAGTTTGCCAAATATGGTGGGACTCGATTGAGCATTTCCCGAGATATGATGTGAAAATAGTGCTATCTTGAAACATGGGAAACAAAATATATTCTTTATAGACACTGTTCAAGGTTGTTATATACACTACTGCCAGCATTAAAAGTTTGATTGAAATCGGTTTCATGGATTCGTAAATGTAGCAGAGTAATAAAATTTGTTATATGTCCACCATTTTGAAAATTAGTGTCTAATCATTTTAACACATGCCAGATTATATGACGCATCGTAGTATTTCTTGTTTGCCAAATTTGGTAGGAATAATTTGAGTACATCCTTAAATATTTTACGAACGTTTTACTTTTCAAGTGGCGCTATCTTAAATGGTGTAAGTAATAGGCAATCTAATAGCTTATCTGATGCTTGTAATTGAATCTTTCACCATGCTAAGTTTGATTGAGATTGGTTAAACCAATTTAATTAAAAATATACACCTCACAAACAGTTTGTAATATTGTGTGATATGGAAGTGGGGATGGTGATGGGAGTTATGTAGTTTTTGTGATCATTACAGAGCCCACTAACCCATTGAACATGCTTGAGACAAGTTGAAAACAGCAGTTTATAACCGTCCACAATCTTCAGAAACACTTCCAGATCTCACAAGAGTGAGTGAGTGAAGAGATATGGGCGGCTCTTAACATCGAGGCTAAGAACTGCCCAGATGGAATGGGGTCTTCTTCCGGAAGATGACATCAACGCATTGATTACAAGCATGCCACGGCGTGTTAGGGACCAATACAATGCACATGGAGGCCATACATGGTACTACAGCTGCAGTGGGAAGAAAGAAACCCTCCCTAGTCAGAGACACCATTACGTTAATGTTGTTGTTCTTCAGTTTTAATTCGTCTATGATATTGGAGAATTAATTTTTTTTGTTAGAAACACGTTGAATTTCACGTTATGTATCGGTACCATTGGTAACGTCTAATTGCTATATTTTCTTTTTTTATATTCCATACTTTTGGCTTTATGTATATTCCAAACTTTTAGTGAGGTGTTTATTTATATGGCCGCCATAAAGACAATAAGTCCGTTATCTATTCAAATTGCGTATGGTAATATGGCTTACCATAGTATTAGTTACCTGCGAGTGGTTTCTGATATGCGATATTAAAGTTCAATTTCTCGATTTAGTGCTATCTTAAAAAATGGCGGATTAATAAATGTATTCCTCTCTAAATTGAATATTTACGATTTACATATTAAATTGCCATAATACAAAATTTTGTTTATGTTGGTTAAATGATTGCTGAGATATGAAATGGTGCACTAAATTATAAAATAACCAGTATTTGAAAAGAAGCACNCATGTTGGTTAAATGATTGCTGAGATATGAAATGGTGCACTAAATTATAAAATAACCAGTATTTGAAAAGAAGCACATGGCTTGACAGAAAACTATAAAAGTAGGATATAATTTCCTAGTTAGATATGTGTACGAAGTTCAATGAAATTCGGTTCGCCAGATCAAAATTTTTATGGGGACACACCCACAGACACACACACAATTCTCATAAACCAACCTTTCATTCGAAAAGTATACCAATAGATCGATAATGATTAGGTGAAAACCGCATTTTAATGAATGGTGACCGATTTCGAGTGTATTGAGAATGATCTGAGCATAATCATGATAATCGTGTGTGGTAAGGCTCGTTTGAAGTCCAATTTCATTTCGAAAGGTAGGCTTATATAATCACCCGAATGTCTGTGTCGGTGTATGTACTCCCTTATAATTATTTAATTATTGAACAGATTAAAATACTATTTTGTGGGAATATGTTACCACTTAAACCATCACGACGCAACAGTTTATAAAAACAGATTTTCTATATTATTTTATAAAACTCGGCGAGTGCAAACGTCTTAATGTAAATGTATCAATCCGCGAGGTATGATTCCGCGTGTGTGCCAGACCTACGTAGAGCAAGACAGTTGTTTCACGCTCTCCCATTTGTAGCTCGTCACTGACTGGTAAGTATTTGAGCAACAATAGTCCGGCCCGGCACTTGTGTAATTGCTATAGCGCTATGCTTGCAACTGCCTCCACCCTTCATCAATACTTACCATCGCGCTTCACAAAGTACATTTAAAGCAAGAGGCAGTGCAAAGTGCTGTAATTAACGAAACGTGTTTATAATAACTTACCCAAATTGTGGTTATTATGCAGTTGTACCTCATACTTCATGCACCATTAATTACAAAATTTCAGATATTTACATACATATACTTAAAACATTTGCACATCATGTTAATTACAAAATATACCCATTATTCATCATTGTTCTCAAGTATAATAATACTCTAGAGACAAAGATGGGAAACTTTGCGCATTTCTGCTAGAAAGCNTATTCATCATTGTTCTCAAGTATAATAATACTCTAGAGACAAAGATGGGAAACTTTGCGCATTTCTGCTAGAAAGCGTAATGAAGATGTCATATCTTGCCAACTTCTGATCATATCATTAATACATTTTGTGGAACAAAATTTAGGCTACCAACATAATACACTGTATTAATTAATTTAGTTTCCTAGCAATTTTTTCCGTCTAAACGATTATCATTACAAGAATAGTCATTCAGTAAAATACATTTCTAACATAATATAATGATTTATAAAAAAAAAAATAGAAAACCGGCAAAATTTAGTTGATTTTCAAATAAATGTTAATGCCTGCAAGAATACTACGTAATATGCGGGNTATTCATCATTGTTCTCAAGTATAATAATACTCTAGAGACAAAGATGGGAAACTTTGCGCATTTCTGCTAGAAAGCCTAATGAAGATGTCATATCTTGCCAACTTCTGATCATATCATTAATACATTTTGTGGAACAAAATTAATGCTACCAACATAATACACTGTATTAATTAATTTAGATTCCGAGCAATTTTTTCCGTCTAAACGATTATCATTACAAGAATAGTCATTCAGTAAAATACATTTCTAACATAATATAATGATTTATAAAAAAAATAATAGAAAACCGGCAAAATTTAGTTGATTTTCAAATAAATGTTAATGCCTGCAAGAATACTACGTAATATGCGGGTATATGTTTTATGACCATCCTTCATTATAACAAAGCAAATAAATAATCGCTGAAATTGAATATACATATTTTATTTATCCATACGCACTTTGTAAGTATGCTTTTAAAGTAATTGATAGTGTGTCCAGCTACAAACGTAAGACCGTGGTCAGTAAAATTTTTGTTTTTCGTGGTTTTTAAATTAATTTATGTTAAATATTACGACGTGCATTAGGTTGAATAAAGTCAAGATTAATCTATAAGTGAAAATAATATATTATTTTCGACTATAATAAATACAATTTTTATTTACTTTTTGTATGCATATATTTTAGTATATACTAACTGCCATAAATCAGTAAAATTACAAAAGAAACGTTCACGTATCTGTTTTGCAAAAGGTAGTATTAAATAAACACTGTGTTATATATAAATAAATAAATAAATAAATAAATATATATATATATATATATATATATATATACAGGCTGAGTATATAAAAATACCCCAAATTTAAAGGCCTATTATATCAAAACCAAACAACCTACAACCTTGGTTGACCAATCAAATGAACTGTGGAACTGCAAAGTTGGTTTACCATGTCTTCATAAATGTTGAATGTGACCACCACGAGCGGCCCGAACGACATCTACGCGATTATCAAACTCGTTCCACACTCTTATCAGCATGTCCGGTGCTACGGTTTGGATGGCGTTCGTAACTCTCGGTTTGAGGAGGTGAGCGGGAAGCGAGTAAAGTTTTTGTATAATGTCTCGAGAAACAGTATACTGATTTAATACTAAATTTTGCAACCAATTAATGGTATGGAGAGATACGTAAATTTGTAATTTTAGAAAATAAAAAATTTATTTTCAAAATAACAAACATACAAATATTTAACTTTGTTACGCTATATCTACTAAACCACGCGACTAATTTCAACTTATAATTGCATGCTGGCAGTACCTAATGCAACAATAATATGTGTCTACAACAGAGCATTTTTTGGCAGTCATTTTGTAGGATAGTGCAATATGAAAAAACGAAATTTTTATTTCGTATACCGCAAATAAGTTTACCGTTTTATACCAAATTTTGCTACCAAAGTACGTAAATTTAGATTTTATTTGGGTAAGACACTTATTTTCAAAATGCCAACCATATAAGCACTTTAGCTTAGTATGGTATATCTGTTAAACCGTGTAAAAATTTCGACTTAAATTGGTATGTTGGCATTATATATTACGAAATTCATATATATCTATACAGAGATGTAGAGACCTGAAGAANGACTTAAATTGGTATGTTGGCATTATATATTACGAAATTCATATATATCTATACAGAGATGTAGAGACCTGAAGAATTCGCGGATTCCTTTTGGGAAAAGCTAGCATTCAAAACACGTGTGTTAATATAACTTTAGCCATTGGACCAAATTGTTTTTTGAGAGAACGTTTTGTATTTGGGTAAGTTTTTTTTGTGTTTGTGTCCCTCGAGTAAGTGTTTTCAGGGCGTGGCGTTTCATTTAGGTTTGAGACGACGAACCGGCAATATTGCGACTGGAGTCTGGCTTGGACCATCCAGAGAGAGGTGGCTAGGGAGTGCGAGGCTCGCAGACGTCTATTTATTACCGTGTGAGAAGGCGTGTTCTGTCCGGACTGAGGTACATGAGCCAAAGGGATCCCCCTCCCCTTATTCTTTTTCCAAAACATGATAGTCGAGAAACCGGGAACAGTGTTTATTTTTGTCTGGAGCGAGGCAGACGGGTGGCGATGCCAGCCTGTAGTCACTTCCAGGCGAACAAGTGTTTCAGCTAGAAGAAGGTTCTTGGTACTAGGGTCCGCTGGCCGGAACCCGGCGACTTCCGTACCTAGGATTAGCCTCACACACAGAGGTGGCAGAAGGCTGAAAGTAGATTTTGCTTGCTAGAAATTGTTGTTAATTGTCAAAATTGCTAATTTTATTTTTTTGTATGTTTTATTTAGTTTTAGTACAGGGCTAGTGCCCTGGAAAAGTGATAGTTAGTTTACTAAGTGTTGCATGACCTTCGTGACTGGTGGAGAGAGAAACGATGTGCGGTCCATGGTCGTGTTTTTTTNTAGTTTACTAAGTGTTGCATGACCTTCGTGACTGGTGGAGAGAGAAACGATGTGCGGTCCATGGTCGTGTTTTTTTTATTCTGTTGGGGTGCTCTAGTAATATTTTATTGAGAAAGGGATATTAAATTAGTATAACAAGCCGACATGATGGGACAGCTTGATTTTGTTTTTAAAAAGAACTTTTAGAAGGAAAACATGTTCAGTGTTGTGTTTAATGAAGAAAAAAAGAGAGATGTTTGTTTCCTAATGAAAAATATTGAAATGAATAATAAATCTGTAAAATGAATGAATTTAATTTTAACCAATTTTAAAAAGGTAGCATGTTATATAATTTGGAACTTAAAATAAATGTATTTCGATCACGCAAAATAAGTTTCTTCTCTTTACTGTTGTGTGTGTGTGGATGCATTTGTTTTTAGGGCTAAGCAGCAGGTGACTTCAAAATAGCCATTTTGCTGGATGGCCAAGTAGTTAATTGGGAATTTTTAACTGGGACTTGGATGATTTTATTTTTTTGAGGTAAAATTTAATGAGTTGAAAGAAATTTAACTTGGTTATTTGTCATTCAGGGATGCTGTTTGATATAGGTGCCCCCCACAACCTCCCTCTCCCCGGCCCACAAGAAGATTTGCATTCAGTGTCGCATGGACTGGAAAGTGGACGGAGAGTTTTTTTATTATACGGGCGAACTTTTATTATATTCGGAACTGGTTGGTGCAATGGCGAGTAGTGAACTAACATGTGTTTCGGACCCTCTGTCATGAAAAGACTTCGCTGTTATTGAGACAGTTTCTTTAATAAAACTTCGGTACATCTGAAGTGAAGAAATGGAAATTTGTTTTGGCAGAGTTTGGGAAGAGGGCAGTAGCCACGGTAGCTGCTAGGAGGAGGAGGTAGGATGAGGATGCTGCCCCCTCCCCCTCATAGTTGTACTCCAGGTCACCGCTGCGGAAGAANAACATGTGTTTCGGACCCTCTGTCATGAAAAGACTTCGCTGTTATTGAGACAGTTTCTTTAATAAAACTTCGGTACGTTTGAAGTGAAGAAATGGAAATTGGTTTTGGCAGAGTTTGGGAAGAGGGCAGTAGCCACGGTAGCTGGTAGGAGGAGGAGGTAGGATGAGGATGCTGCCCCCTCCCCCTCATAGTTGTACTCCAGGTCACCGCTGCGGAAGAANGTAGGAGGAGGAGGTAGGATGAGGATGCTGCCCCCTCCCCCTCATAGTTGTACTCCAGGTCACCGCTGCGGAAGAAGAGGAGGCTAGTACTGGACGAGGGTGTGTGTGCAGTAGTGATAGAGTTCGCTGTCCAGTGGGACCCTCCTTCAAAGTGCGGAATCATGAGGAAATACATGTCGGCCAGGCTGCGCCTAGCGTGCGTCGCCACTCAGAGGAAGAAGCGAGTGCGGAGTATGCTGTGGATGTGGACGTCGGCTCGGAGGGCACGCCGGTGACGAGTTGTTCGTCGCAATTTTGAACCCCCCCCCTCCCATACGTTAGACCCTACTGATCCCCACCTATTCTTCCTATTTGTCGTGTTGGATTGGGTGTGTTTAAATGTCCCTGTTTTGAGTAAAATATTTTATGGATGATTTTAAAAGTAATTCAATTCTTCGGTTTTGGGTCGTCTGTTCACTTGCAGGTGTTTGTGAAATGTTTGAATATGGCACCCAGAAGTAGTGATTTTGTAGTGTAACTTGGTGTGAAAGCCACCTTGTAATTTATGTGTGTAAGGCTTGATCTGGTTCGTTGCAGTTAAGTAGTCGTGATTCCTGTTGGTGACTGTGAGACTTTGGCAGAAGTGCGCTGGGAGACGGATTCTGCAGCCCTGAAGCCATCGCTCCGAGGTATCTCGGGGAACAGCGCATCTCCAGCAGCTGTTATCTGTAACGCGTTAGTTGTGAAGTAACGATCGGTCAAATCTGTTAACGAGAAATATCGGTTATGTGACCGAAGAGCTTTTCTGTAACATTTTTTCTTCCTATAAATGTCGATACAATATCAAAAATTCTCGTTAACTACACTCTAAGAAATTATTCTCAAAGTTACCATACCAACGTATACGCTTAGTGATAAAGCGGGAGTGGTAAGTTCTTACCCTATAAAATAAATCTAGAGTTCGTACATTTACTCAGGATAGAGTGAAATACGTAGCCCAACTTTGCATAGTAGCGACTCTGAACATTCCTATATTTGCAGCTTGATTAGTGGTATTATAATCATACGGTGTATAGGTTAAAAACTTCCATTATAGTTTAGGAAATTAACCAGAAATATTTTTACAGTGTGCGCGGGGGGAAACAAGAAAACTTGCTATCGTAACGAGGGGTACGGGACCTCCCGTTAACCCTCCGAATCGAGTCGTATTGCTGAAGTCCGTGATTAAGCAGTAGTGTGTTGGACAATTCTTCAAAACGCTTAATGAAAACTAGGGTAAATTGAGCCAAACAAGTGAAAAAAAGCGAAATAAGCTTAATTTAGAACTGTCGCAGTCGACGATAAATCTTGAATGTGCTTCGTCTAACGTCGTAAAATGACGGGTATTCGTGAACAGCTTTAACCTCGTAAGCTGAAAACACTCGAATTAATATTTGAAGCACAGAAGCTGTTCAATTTGTGACTTAGGCTAGTACTTACACCGTGAAAAAAGTTTTGCGTGCACAGAATGTTAATTTATTTCTAAAAAAAAATGTAATAATTTCACGTAGTAATATTCTTATGCTTAAGTTACTATTACGAAATATTTACTATTAAGCAAAGCATTTGCTTTACATGTTGTGGTAGGGTAGTGGTTAGTGTGATTGCTCTTCGTAGGCATATCCTGGTATTATTTTAGGTTGGCCTGTTCGATCTCATCTGCGTCTCCAAGTTTTCAATTTAATTGGTATTTCAACATAAAATTCTAATTTATGTATTTCAACACAAGAATATTAAGAATGTAAAAAACACAATTGTTTTATTAAACTTATGAACATAGATCAGCCAGGTTAAATAAATATAATAAATAATACTTTGGTTTGTAAGTTATTTTCTGCTGTTTTTATTAAACAGACAATATTGATGTGCTAAATGCTCGCGTTATAGTAGTTTTATTTAACACATAGGTCATCTTTGAGCGATAACTGTAATCGTTGCCAAGAAAATCTGTTTTGTCCCAATAATAGCTATCATTTTTTGCTGAAGTTTACTATGTATTTAAATACTTAGTTATAAAATTTTTTCAAATATATGATTTTCATGTTATTTATGGTTTAATACGAATATATAGAACAATATAATTTTATATAACTTAAAAAAAAAATAAAACGGTGGAGCTGCTGTGACTTCAACGCGAAGGACAAAATGCCGCAGCACGAAGTTTATGCAGCATGCTCGGTTCAACTACGCTAGCACAACTTGTTCAAAAGTGAATAATTTGCATACTAATAGGAAGCATCTAAAATGTTTAATGCATTTAAATAAAGTTTTTTAATACATTTGATATATAGAACCGTCAAACTGCCTTCCTTTCTTACGTCCGTGATAAGTATGCGTATTCTGGTGCGTAACGTTTGGATTCACCATGGTAACTGNAACTGCCTTCCTTTCTTACGTCCGTGATAAGTATGCGTATTCTGGTGCGTAACGTTTGGATTCACCATGGTAACTGAGAAAATTGTCAGGAAAACAACTAACCGTTGTACAGTATTTAAGACGTTCTACTCGTGCCTTTTATTATGTTTTCGATCTTAATAAGTCCAAAAATTTCTGCCATTTAATGTAACAAATTGTTTATGACTTTATTTTCTCGTAATTCATAATTCACTGGTTAACTGTGTTATGTCGTTAAGCCGAAACGATCGGTATCACAAAATACAACAAAAATTTTCGGTTCGTCCTNAACTGCCTTCCTTTCTTACGTCCGTGATAAGTATGCGTATTCTGGTGCGTAACGTTTGGATTCACCATGGTAACTGGGAAAATTGTCAGGAAAACAACTAACCGTTGTACAGTATTTAAGACGTTCTACTCGTGCCTTTTATTATGTTTTCGATCTTAATAAGTCCAAAAATTTCTGCCATTTAATGTAACAAGTTGTTTATGACTTTATTTTCTCGTAATTCATAATTCGCTGGTTAACTGTGTTATGTCGTTAAGCCGAAACGATCGGTATCACAAAATACAACAAAAATTTTCGGTTCGTCCTTTTCCACTAGTGATAGAGAATCGCGTCCTCGATACGCTGCTATCGTTACATCCTACGGAGTTCGCTATCAGAGTTATATCGACATTATTCGTTTCAAAGGTAACGAGTTACATAATACAGCTGCTGGGCAGCTTCTTAAAGAAGTCGTACAGAACCACGTAGTACCATATTTGTCGAGCTCTGTTTGATTAATTATTTTTCCGAATGGTGAAAGAAATTTTAAAAGTATAATTTAACTTCTTGTGACAGAAATTTAATTGTGGAGATTTGCATAGAGAAAGCATGAGCGTCGTAACTCGTGAAGTCCAGTTTGAGGTCTTTTGTTGTCATTTTGGGAGTTTACCAGGACTGAAGCGTCTTTCCTGCAGGCACCCCGAGGAAATTTTTGTAACACAGTTTGTAACACTGCTCTGTCTGAATTGTAAACATGAACACATGAGTGCGATCCAGAGATGCTTGTGAGGACACAAGCTCAGTGGGTCAGGGAGAAATATCAGGTTAGAGAAACTATGTATCTGGATGCTTCGCTATTCTGAGTGAAATGTTTGTTTTCCTGTAAATTTCTTGACTTGAATTGTGCAATGTCCTGGCGATTCTAACTATTGTACTTCGCTCATACTTCCACATATTCGTGCACACACCACTTCACAACTTGTCTACTGGCGTTGTCGGGATGCCAAGACACCCAGTTGCTCTTTAATTCAGCTTGGTATACTCCATGGCCAACAACAGGAGAGGTAACGTTTTCCCTGCGTTATCCATCAACGCCAGGACGCGTGTCGACGCCATTCCCCGAGGACAGAGTCTATATCTGCTGTGTGGCAGTGTGCGTTATCATGTCTTGGCGCCCTGGGATTCGTGGCAACCTAGCATGGAACTTGCTCTCGTACTACTCTGGCTCTGGACCTGTGATGTACCACACTGTCGTCATCTAAAACGTGATGCCCTTTGTATCTCGCACGTTCACATCAGCATGCCGCTGGATGGTAAGTTGCGAGGCGTCTCTGCAGCCACCTGCCCTGGCTGTGTCCCAGGGGACACGCCCTATGCGAGCTGCCGACAGCCAGTTTGCATTTCAGCCACGCCCTCATCGATCACCCGCCCCTCTCTTGTGCGCCCTCCTGCCAGCTCCCAGCCGCCACGCACCGCCGTAATCCTCCCGCTCCGCTGCATTAGCTACCATCCTCTGACGAAACAACATCTCCAACTTAGGATGCGGCACGCCTTTATGTGTCCCCTAAGCGGGACATTTAGGTGCTCCTCTCAGGGGTCATATAAGAAATATATTGCATCTAATATCAATCAGCGCTTGCGCCTGTACGCGTATCTCAGTTAATTAATGGTCTGGGGATACTAATTTATTCAAGGAAAAGAAAAAAAAATTTTTTTCTGCCATTTTTTATTTGTACCATATATATGGTATATATATGTATATATACAGTTTTTAGGGCTTTTCCGCTCAGTTTAACATTCGTACTTCAATCCACTGTCTTTCATCGCGTGTAATAATATCCTACTGCCATAATTCTAATATGTGAGAAATGCAGCTACCCGGAAACACATTGCGCAGCCATTGTAGGNATACGCATTGCGCAGCCATTGTAGGGCCAGTCGCAATGCATCCTTATGACCACGTAACCTTGAAGCGTAAAATGGTTTTACTAAGGATTTCCCACAAGGAGCGCATCAACCTAGGTTGAGGCGTGTTTGTAATACACGTTTTCAAATAAAAATATTTCACGTCTTCACAATCTGTTTGCGCACGAAAATAAACAACACTGAAGAATAGGGCGGAGCACAACTTTCANTATAAGAAATATATTGCATCTAATATCAATCAGCGCTTGCGCCTGTACGCGTATCTCAGTTAATTAATGGTCTGGGGATACTAATTTATTCAAGGAAAAGAAAAAAAAAAATTTTTTCTGCCATTTTTTATTTGTACCATATATATGGTATATATATGTATATATACAGTTTTTAGGGCTTTTCCGCTCAGTTTAACATTCGTACTTTAATCCACTGTCTTTCATCGCGTGTAATAATATCCTACTGCCATAATTCTAATATGTGAGAAATGCAGCTACCCGGAAACACATTGCGCAGCCATTGTAGGGCCAGTCNATGCAGCTACCCGGAAACACATTGCGCAGCCATTGTAGGGCCAGTCACAATGCATCCTTATAACCACGTAACCTTGAAGCGAAAAAATGTTTTACTAAGGATTTCCCACAAGGAGCGCATCAACCTAGGTTGATGCGTGGTTGTAATACACGTTTTCAAATAAACATATTTCACGTCTTCACAATCTGTTTGCGCACGAAAATAAACAACACTGAAGAATAGGGCGGAGCACAACTTTCANAATATTTCACGTCTTCACAATCTGTTTGCGCACGAAAATAAACAACACTGAAGAATAGGGCGGAGCACAACTTTCAAAACATCGCGCTTAACGGAAACACAATTTAAAACCTCTTCGACATAGATAAAATAGTACTTTTATAACTGTTATAGTTTCCTATATTCTGGGTGAATTTCTACGAATCTATAGTACAGGACACTGCACTGAACATTGCTACAGACTTCCTAGCAATAAAATAATAGGACCACCGCTTGTAATCCCATTGATAGACGCAACACGGCGAGAATACTACACGGCAGTTCAAAGCCTTGCGGGTAGCGGCAATGGCGAGTTGATGCGCGTGGCAGTATCACCCTTATCGCTTACACTCATTTCGGCCTCGAACGTGAAAAATAGCTCCAGGTAGATGGGCCCCGTAAGACTCTGTCTCATCCGCCTTGTGCCGTAAAATTTTTTTTTTCGAAATAAATGACTAAATATTTCTTATTACACCTTACAAATGCCTTCAAATGTAGTAGCCAAGTTGTTAACACGCATTATATGGTAATTGTGAAACGATAAGAACCTATTGACCACTTTATAATAATGCTTCCCTAATTGCGTAACAATTACTTGGCAAAAGTACAGAATTAGCGGTTGTCTGACAGCGTAATTTGTATTGTCAGAGAGCAAATAAAAAAATATATAAAACATTAATTAAACATGGCATGTAAGACGAAGTCATTTGGCACTCTTGAGTCTCTTATAATAAATTTAATTTCAGTTTGATCAAGACCTAAATTACATGCTGCGTAAAAGACAGAGAAAAGTCTACAACCAAGAAGCGAAGATAAACATAAATATCAGAAATATATATTATATAAACTAGTTATCATAAAAAATATCAACGCTTGTAAGTAAAAAAAAAAACTGTTTGGGTGCTTGTTGACTTTTAATCTGGTACACCTGACTAAATTTAGGGAGGAGTAATGACTACCCTAGCTGTTAGGACACAGTTTCCATCCCTTCTCCTGTACATGAGGGGACTTCCAGTGGCGGTGCGTGAGGCCGTGCTCTCGGGCTCTAGCACCAGCAAAATTTTCTTATATTTTGCCAAATATTTTATTTATTCAAAGTTTCAAATATGAAGTGTTATCGACTGAAAACCGATGCTATTAACCTTTAATAATGCAATATTACTTGGTTAGAGTTAAATTTAGTTGCCAGAGATAGTTATTTGCAGGTTTATAGCGACGCGCTCAGGGCTCTACTGTGGCTGAGCACGGCTGCCGCTCCTCCAGCCAGTCCCTCGCGCTGGCCGGAGCCTCAAAGAGACACGGCAATCTCGCCCTTATCTGCACCTCCTCCGTGTTCCCTCCCCCCTCGCACGGCGCAGGAGAAACAACAGCGCTGCGTGCTAGCCTTGCGCAGCTGGAAAACGTTTAAACCTAACTCATCGTCACTCGAAAACTATACACTTGAATAATTTCAACATTTTTCTAGCAATTCACTAATATTTTTTAACTATGACGCAATCACTATATTTTCTTTACTGAATATATTTTATACCTAAAAAAATGGTAAACAATGGTCTGCTTTGATTATATTTCTGGATGTGCACATGAAAAAAAGTAGCAAGCGAGAGACTTCTTTTTTTAAGAGATAGATGGGTGATATGCGTATAAAATTAAACATAAACACCAAATTTTTTTATATGCCTTTCTTAAACCATTACTTCTCGTGATTTCCTTGTTACGGTGTGTATAACTTCGAAAATATTTCAACCGTATATGAAAGGGGCAGCTACGAATTTTTTGCTTTCTATAATCTTCATTACACTTCTTCTCTAATACTGTATCTGCACAGAGTTAAATAATATCGGTAATGTTTAGTTCACAGATATTTACTTTGTAGCTAATATTATTATTTAAAGCAAGAGTCACAAAGAAGGCACAGTACCTAAGTAAATTTTGTTACAGCAATACACAAGTTACTTTAGATTCCAAATTACACTTTCCTTACCCAATCATATTCACCATTCACAGTTTACAAAGCTTGCGTGTCGTAGTTTGCGAAAATGGTTGTCATTTTACAAACAGTCCTACTATGCATGCACTTATTCCTAGTTAATTCTTGCACATAAAATATAGTTAGTGGAGATGTTTTCTAGATTTGATACATTTCAATCCATTACTGATTACAACAACAATGCCATCGGTTTGTATTTGATGAAAAATTAAATAAGTACGTGTACTATGTTTTCGCATGTGTTCATTACTTTGACTCATTAAGACCCGGCGTTCACAATTGTTTATATAATGAACAGTAAAGTTATTTTTCGCCGGCGCTGTACACTGACGAGGCTCAGTACCCAAGGATCGTCTATGTGCGTAAATGGCTCTTTACCCGGCGACATACTAGACTAGGTTGTAATATTTCGTATTGATATAGCTGAACACGAAGCCTACAGTTCATTATTTGTGATAACTAAACAAGTGCCTTGTAGACTACAGCAGTCCTTACATATGTTTCGTTTGTAACAACTGAAACCGTGAATTTATGTGGGTCTTAAAAGTTTACAATTCCGTTACATAAACTGAAAAACTCTTCTCAATTTTCTTGTGCAACCGCTTCAAATCCAGCATGTATTGATATCGCTAACAGACTTAGGTTCAGAAATATCAAATCCAAACTGTAGGTTATGCTCTGGAATGAAACGAATGACTCTTATTAGTGGAACTTTTGTTCAGTATATAACTATCGGTACGGTGCTAGTATATTTATATTATTTACTTTTAAGTTACATAGCTATTGCATTTTGTAAAAACATTTAATGGAAAGTAGTTTTATAAAATGTTAAACCACTAGGTTAAATCGTATAATAATAGCAGTATAGAGTTAATAAACCAAAAAGGTATAAATTATAATCAACAAATCCATATAATTGCATAAAGACCAGCTAATTAATTACTCATGAATTACTGCTGCTACGTGTCTTGATAAAAGGCAAATGAGTATTTCCAATATTAAAAAAAAAANATTAATTACTCATGAATTACTGCTGCTACGTGTCTTGATAAAAGGCAAATGAGTATTTCCAATATTAAAAAAAAAATTCAATAGTGCTTAGTAATGTTAATTAAAAATAATACTCGAATTCTAGTATGCATTTAAAATTAACTCATTTCCATTGCATATCAGTTACTGAACTTCTATTACCCTGCATATATTTGGAAGATAAACAGTCTGGCGTAAGTTCTGATACTACATCCTCGATGTGTAAACAAGTATTGAGTTTGGTGGCAGAGTATGAAAATTTATCTTGTCGGTGCTGACATCTGACATATACATAGTGTTCCAAATAAGTATTGCTGCTTCTCATAAGCCAGTCAGGTTTTAGAATGACGAAAGTACACTGCCAGTTGGCTTGATCCCTCCGAAATAAAGGATGGATACTGTAACATGTTATGTGCGAAAATGCGTCGCAGGATAGGTTTTTTTTTTTTGGAATAATAATTTGAAATAGTAGTAAATTTGCAAAATGAAACCAGTTATATGATCAGAAATTAAATATTAATTAGGGGTTGATAAGTATAGTTTTATCTATGAAGGCAACTGGAAGTGCAAAATATTTTAATAAAATATACGTCGATGACTTTATTGTAGTCCAACAAATCTCATATTTTTGGAATGGGGAGCGATCTTTATTTACCCACACGCTGGAAAAAAATACTGTTGGTGGGGGAGAGGGGGTTGAAGCTGGCTACGTCAATAGCACGGGGCTTGTTTCAACTGCCAGCCNAAAAATACTGTTGGTGGGGGAGAGGGGGTTGAAGCTGGCTACGTCAATAGCACGGGGCTTGTTTCAACTGCCAGCCATCACTGGGACTTGCTGCCTTAAACCTCCTACAGTTCAGAACTACAACATACAACAGTTACTGTCGTTTCATTTCCGTCACCACATAAAAAAATATAATTTGTGTGCAAAAATTATTACTACGAGCGAGATTTCTTCGTTACACAGCTCAACAGCACGTCTAATTGGCTAGACTTTTTTTGCGGGGACAGTCATCTGCAAGACCCTTAAGTACTTCTATCTCTGCAGGCCACATTTCGGAGGTGGCCATGGCTGGTGTAGTGGCTAGAGAACTCGCTTCCACTAAGGCGAACAGGGCTCTATTCGCGGCTGGTCATTCTCAGATATTTCTATGTGGGAATCGTGCTAGACGATGCCGCTGGTCAGTGGGTTTCCTCAGAGATCTCTCGTGTATCCCACCCTTTCATTCTGGCGCTGCTCCGTATCCACTTCGTCTCACCCTCATGTACTCTGAAGACATGGTTGTTAAGAGGCCATTCCAGTGTTTCGGGCGTATCACGCAACCCGCAATAACTTCGATGTTAATTTCGTTACTGTTCTAGCAACACGAGAGATAAAAGTTATGACTTATCTTTGCAGTATTTAAAAAATGCAGTCGCTGTAGTTGGAAATGCGTTCTAAAAATCAGGCTAAGGAAATTTCTTAACTGCCTTTATTTCTCATGTTTGTGATGAAACCATCATTTAATGCTGATTTCGGAGAAGGCATATAGAACAGGACTGAGCTTTTATTTAAATAAAAGATAATTTAGAATCATGTACTGCATTGGGCGATGAAACCATAACCAAATTATCGTTTAATTAAAAGGAGTTAATGTAGGTTGCTTAGTGCTCCTGAAGCTCTGTAATGACCTCTTAATAGCCACCCTAACCTCTCCACTCTCCATGTCGAATTTAGGCCGTTTTTCGGTGGCGTTGTTGGCTGACTTCATCCTTGACGCAAAAACGTTGTCTGAAGTGGAGGTAGAGTGAACCNGTAGTTGGAAATGCGTTCTAAAAATCAGGCTAAGGAAATTTCTTAACTGCCTTTATTTCTCATGTTTGTGATGAAATCATCATTTAATGCTGATTTCGGAGAAGGCATATAGAACAGGACTGCGCTTTTATTTAAATAAAAGATAATTTAGAATCATGTACTGCATTGGGCGATGAAACCATAACCAAATTATCGTTTAATTAAAAGGAGTTAATGTAGGTTGCTTAGTGCTCCTGAAGCTCTGTAATGACCTCTTAATAGCCGCCCTAACCTCTCCACTCTCCATGTCGAATTTAGGTCGTTTTTCGGTGGCGTTGTTGGCTGACTTCATCCTTGACGCAAAAACGTTGTCTGAAGTGGAGGTAGAGTGAACCNTCGTTTTTCGGTGGCGTTGTTGGCTGACTTCATCCTTGACGCAAAAACGTTGTCTGAAGTGGAGGTAGAGTGAACCCTAGTCAGGCCATAATAATGCTGACCTTACAAAGGACGGTAAGAAGTTATAAACGTGACTCTGTATTGCGAGAAGTTATAAGTTGTGGTAGCCGTCTGCAGCACACGCCTCATTACTTACACGTATTCCCACGCAGCTGAAGGGCTTGGCCTAGTACCCTTCCCTATCGTTACTACTTTAACGTTACGTGCGTTATAACTATATATACATACATGTGATTAACACTTCCGGTTTTTAATTCCTCTTTACATTTTTTTATCGAACAAATCGATATACTACTTGGGTATCTGCTTAATTTCCGAAATTTAAAATTTACGTTTCAACAGTATATTTATTTTAGTATTTTTAATGCGCAAAATTTAATGTCAATTATATTTCTATGTATTAAGTGTATTATAATAAATAATCACTCTGTGGGCATTTTTGTAAGTTTTGCCCTTCTACTGAGACTTCGCCAAATTCATTATATATTCATATTCTCTTTTACCCAACTTTCATCTTTGAACTGCAAAGTTTGCGCTGTATTCCAGTTTTACCAATCCCATTTACAGTATCTGAGAAAGGAAAAACTTTTGATTATTCCCTTTTTCCTGAAGATTGGTCTCCCTTTTTTTCTTAAATACTAACACCTACCTCCTCAAAAAATCACGTATAAATAAAAACGTATATTATTTCGCACGTACTGGTAACAACATCTGGAATATTTTGGGCTTTTCGCGGTGTTTCGCATGTTAATATCAGCAGTTCAATTTTATTACAAATTAACGAGTACTTAGCGATTTTTCCTCTCTACCTGTAAGTAGAATTTTGATGAACCTATTACTCGACGGACATTCATTGTAAATAGTTCTCTTCTTGAAATACAGAGCGTAGCTCCCCACGTTTCCTTTTATTTTAGAACTCACTTTTCTCATATCAATACATGTAATTCGATCAACAGATGCTTTGATATATGATCACTTTCATCCACAATTATCTCATCTATTCCCCTACTTTAAAGTTCTCTGGAGCCTAGTAGTAATAAATAAAATTCCAAGTTTTTCTCTTTCTTCGATATTTATATTAGGCTTTACCGCTAACAGATANGCCTAGTAGTAATAAATAAAATTCCAAGTTTTTCTCTTTCTTCGATATTTATATTAGGCTTTACCGCTAACAGATATACGCTTCTGTGAATTGCTGTCTTAATGCAGCTGTCGATTATTATTACTTGGGATGATCGAAAATAACCTTATTGGAAGCAACGTATCTAGTATTTTACATATTTGGAGTCTCAGACCTATCCCTACCACTTAATATTAGAAGGCTTTGCACTATTCCTCGGTTCAGCAATGACCAACTCCAGAGTACATCAATTCAACATGTTTACACTTATATCATGAATTCCATTTTTGAATTATTTGTAATTACTTTCTTTATAAAGACCATATTTGTATTAATATTTAGAAGTAGGTTGTTGGCATTTCCTTTTTTGCCTTTGCAGTCTTCGCAATGTTTTCAATACGTAATAAAGCAAGGGCTTTACTTCGTCCCGTCAAACTCCGTTTGTATCATTTCCCATCTAAAATGTAAATTCTACATCTTCAGGAACGTGTTTATCGAGCGCATATTTTATCACTATCGGTACTGCAACATTAAAAATGTCGCACATTCTTTACTGTTATTTAGTTATCCGAACGGCATGGCATCACAGCCCAAGTAGTTAATTAACCAATTTGAACATTTTTCTCAACCGAACTCTGGATCTTCTGGAAAGGCCATGTTTACCTTTCATCTTAATTGAGCCCAGCAGCTTCTGTGAGTACTGCATGCAAAAGAGTGGGGTTAACTGATTATTTTTTACTGCCACTTATTGGCAATTATTTATGTGAACTAATAGGTTATGTATACTTAAAGTATGGCATACAACAATGCCTTCAGTGATTTAAACACCGGACCCGTATAATTGCAAGCAGGTTTTTTAACAGCATCACAGACGTCGGTGTGACGTCAGTTGAGACTACTTAGTCCGTTAATATCTGTGAACACTTACTCCAATAAACTCCTAAAGTACTATAATAGTTATAATGTTCTTTAGATACAACTGTTTACACAGTAAGTGCATGCGTTTTCAGTATGGACTTATTTAAATGAATACACGAATATATATAAAATGTTTCATTGGGTGCCATCCTTTGTTTTGTAGTAGCCATGCATTTTAAACACAAAATAGACGTTTAAGAATTTGAACGGAGTGTAGAAATCGATAATTTCCTGCTCCTATACTTCAGTGACAGTTGTACTGTAAGACTGCCAGAGAATATTTCAATTCTCATACCCTTTCATTCGGGTCTGACCACCGCCGTTTATAATATAATTTTTTTTAAGCTCTGAATTTGTTGCTCGTTTGCATGTAGTCTGAATGTCTCCTTCGAGGCGGTGACTTTCACTACAAAACTGAAAATCAACGAAGTAGAGTAAAAATTGTATACATCTAATATAAACCTTTAACAAAGCAACTACACTAACTATCTCCTCCGCAAGCGACGTTTAACTACGTTCTCAGGTTCCAGGGCAATTTTCTTAAATAATTATATTATTTAATTTTGAAACATATTTCACAGGACTCATTTGAAGTTTGGACGTTTTATACGATGTAAGTTACAAATATACCTACATTACTTTGTCGTTAATTGTCCAACAAACTGTTATTTGTATATGTTGAACTATTCACAGTAGCTATGCAGTATTGTTGTTACGTGCTCGCTGCTTTGCAACGCTTCCCTTGACCCGTCCCGCGCCGGCGAGCGGAGCAGGACACAGTAGTAACGAAAGAAGTCCGCGGCGTTTGTAAAAGGTAATCCTCCACGTGCCGTCGCGATAAGCCTTTCGCAACTCGCGCGCTTCTCACCTACAGCGGGTTTAATTTATGCGGNGTTCCAGGGCAATTTTCTTAAATAATTATATTATTTAATTTTGAAACATATTTCACGGGACTCATTTGAAGTTTGGACGTTTTATACGATGTAAGTTACAAATATACCTACATTACTTTGTCGTTAATTGTCCAACAAACTGTTATTTGTATATGTTGAACTATTCACAGTAGCTATGCAGTATTGTTGTTACGTGCTCGCTGCTTTGCAACGCTTCCCTTGACCCGTCCCGCGCCGGCGAGCGGAGCAGGACACAGTAGTAACGAAAGAAGTCCGCGGCGATTGTAAAAAGTGATCCTCCACGTGCCGTCGCGATAAGCCTTTCGCAACTCGCGCGCTTCTCACCTACAGCGGGTTTAATTTATGCGGTTATTGGAAAGAATGTTCCGATTCATTGTCCTTGCCTCTCTCGGTGAGAGTCGGGGCGCGGGGAACCTTCCAGATCGGGCCACCGAGTCTATCTATGCTGCGACGGGTTTCCAAGCCGACAGTTTTAGGAGTTGATAGTCTGGATGAGTGTGCGAACTTCAAGGACAGGTGTGCAAAGACGAGGTCAGCAGAGCGTCAAGTGGCGGCGAGAGTAACTAGCGAGGGTGAAGTCTGCGGACTGCGAGTGTCGGTACAGTGGAGAGTGAGGCTGGCGAGCGGACTACTGCACTGGGTGCGTGAATGTATGGCATTTGGAATNGAGTGTCGGTACAGTGGAGAGTGAGGCTGGCGAGCGGACTACTGCACTGGGTGCGTGAATGTATGGCATTTGGAATTATGGCAATAGACACCACGTACGTGGTGAAGTGGTAACTCATTTTAATACATTTTTTAAATTCCAAATTTTTCTATTGGCTTACTGAAAAGGCAAGGTCATGTAATTGAGGCCAAGCAGTAGTCAAATGTCTTATCACTGATATTAAAAAAATGCTCATGAACAGAAAATAAGGACAGAGTCATTTACTGCATTTATGTCAACGTGAAGGACAACAAACTGNGAGTGTCGGTACAGTGGAGAGTGAGGCTGGCGAGCGGACTACTGCACTGGGTGCGTGAATGTATGGCATTTGGAATGATGGCAATAGACACCACGTACGTGGTGAAGTGGTAACTGATTTTAATTCATTTTTTAAATTCCAAATTTTTCTATTGGCTTACTGAAAAGGCAAGGTCATGTAATTGAGGCCAAGCAGTAGTCAAATGTCTTATCACTGATATTTAAAAAATGCTCATGAACAGAAAATAAGGACAGAGTCATTTACTGCATTTATGTCAACGTGAAGGACAACAAACTGNAAAAAAATGCTCATGAACAGAAAATAAGGACAGAGTCATTTACTGCATTTATGTCAACGTGAAGGACAACAAACTGTATCTCAGTTTAGTTCAGCAGAACATTAGTCATTCGTAACAAACTGTTTTCCATTACGAAATAAAATATTTGACATCCGACATGACCTGTGCCCCATTACTTAACGTGAGTAATGTGGTACCTAAAGAGTACACATGATATGAGGTCACATGGACAGCTATACATATGTACAGTAAAACTGAATCCCATACTGAGAAAAACGATTGTCTAACTTAGAGTTATTGAGATACTGAGTCCCATTCCTCAATCAAAACATCCTGACACTTCTTGATGATTCGTCGTGGTACTGGACACCCACAAGAGGACGCCCTTGTGCATCGCAAACATGTTCTATAAGGTTGAGCTCGGGGGACCTGGCCGGCCATTGAAACCCANATGATTCGTCGTGGTACTGGACACCCACAAGAGGACGCCCTTGTGCATCGCAAACATGTTCTATAAGGTTGAGCTCGGGGGACCTGGCCGGCCATTGAAACCCAACTATGAACTCGGTTGGCAGGTAGTCATCCACAAGTGCAAATCGATGTGGATTGGCGTTACTATATACAAAGATTATCTACAACAGGAGCTAAAGCGCTGTAGGATTTAGGGTCAAGATATAAAGAAAGAGGCAGTGAAGTATCAAAAATCATTTACAAGTGCGTGAGCATGTTTTTCTACCTATAGTGAATGGTCGCAATTTTCTATGTTCTATACTACCTTTCATGTACGCTTCTTTAATAAGTTAGGGGTGCATCATACCACATTTTAAGCATTGCAATAACGCTTGCATACNTAAGCATTGCAATAATGCTTGCATACAATATAATGATAGTTTGGAAAAGGATTAAAAAATCTTAATAATGATAACTAAGATTTTTAAAATCCTTTTCCATAGTGGTTTTGATAAACCAGTTTGTTAAATGTACCAGTATCGATGCTGCGTGCAGCATATTGACATTTTGGCTGATTTTGTTTATTATTTTTCTACCCCCTGTACAAATCGTTATCTGTAGTGGGTAGTTAAAATGAGATAACTATTTCGTCCTAAAAGTTATGTAATGCTAATATATAATTTTTTACTAAAAAATGTTTTTCACGATATTTAAACTTCATTATTCACCTCGTGATGAGCACAGAAACTGCTACCGGCAAAAAATTCGCAGAATTTTTCGTATTTCCAAGTATTCTTCAAGCAAAATGACAGAAGTATTTAATATAACTAATGGTGTGAAATGTGTAACTGTAGGTAACCAAATTATTGCAGATACCAAATTAACTCTCAATAGAAAAAAGTTGGCAGAACTGAAGCAAGGAAGTAAATGGAATTAGGGAAGCTTACCATTAAGTTCATAAACGGAAATAGTACTCAAAGCAAGGCAAAAATACCCCTAAAGGTATTAAGATCAGCAGAAACTGAATAACGTGCTGAATCAGTTTGCAGGTGTTCCTCACTCTGTATGCCTGAATACGGGAACGTATTGCAGTTTCCGAAACGTCACGTATATTTACTCGTAGAATTCTACTGTCTCCGTTGTTTCGTTCAGTCTTTGTGCATATGAGTAAGTTTGTCTTTATATTGTGCATATTAATTTTTTTAATTGTTCTTGGTTGTGTCATAATGTCCCCTTATTTCTTTTATACGGAATTCCTTATTCGAAATTCTGTGTGTTGGCAATTTTTTTTATACATACTGTCGAAAGCCTTACTTGGTATATATTTTGTGCCTCTGCGTCGCTTCCTCTACTCATATTCCTGAATTTCTACGAGACCCACTGCAATAGAGTATATCCAAAATATTGTTCCGTTTGCTATGTTAACTCCTTTGCAAGAAACCTTTGAAAGATCTTGCGTGCTGCAAATGGAGGGTAGCAGGAAGCGTCGCGTGGGCGGAGTTGATTGGATAACGCCAAGCGAAACTGGGGCAGGAGACGGCAATCTCGCGGCGGAAGACCTCCAACTGCTTCCCTGCGGACCGGAGAGGCCGGGGATTAAGGACGAGAGCGTCACGACGATGGGCATCTTCAGGCCGCTGGGCTGCGCTGGTCGCGAGCGCTGATAAGGGAGATGCTCCCTCCCACTCCGCCGTCTCGTATCCTCCTTACAAACCAGCTACTTCATTCCGGGAGCCCGCTAACTTGGCATTTAGTTTATTGGCCTACTTCTGAGGAGGCTGTCTGGCTGGATGTGAAACGTGTGCCAATCTGCCTCACTACACATGCTTCTATTATAGTTCATTTTCTGGTCACTATAGTAAGTACTTCGAATGTATCGGAGAAGTTTATCTACCAGTACGTATCACAGCCATGATTGAAAAGTTGATGATTGTGGGATCAGAGGGTGACGTCAAATATACGTATGTATTTGAGTGTATATGTGAATGTGATACTGAACGGGTTTTGGTCACTCTTAGATATTATTTAAAATTTTCTTCATTTTGGGGTTTTTTAAATAGTACCTTGGCGTACACCAAGAAAAACAATTGTTTCAATACACCAAATATATTTGTTTGCGTGGCGTTTGTTTCTGCTAAACGATATTGTGTTGGTACAACCAAGTCGTAGTTCCTTTAAATGAATGACATTTATTTACAAAGGCAAATAATTGATTTAAAACAATTTTGTTTGTGCCAAAAAATTTTCGTTGCTTAAGTATGATAAACAAATATTCAGTATAAGCAAACATATCGTTACTATTTGTTAACAAAATAATATGTTTACACAGAGAGAGGTTTGTTCCAGCCAACAAAATATTTGTTTGTGTAGGGCCAAAAACGTATTTTGTTGCCTCAATCAAATATTTTTAGTAAACAAAACTTGAAAGCAACAAAAATAATTTAGTTTATTTAACAAAATGTGCTTGCATTAACAAAACGTCTGTGTTGGGTCAAAAAACTTGGATTATCAACAAAATATTTTGTTGAGCCAACTGTATACATTTGTTTGGCCACTCATTTGAAAATACAACTGGAAAGTTTGTTTGTATTTTTTGTGACAAGATAGTAACAGTGCGTGTTATGGCATTTCTTTTGCTTAATATTGGTATAAACATCTTAATAAAACAAATTGAACAGGAAACTAAATAGTAAAGTCACAAAACTTGAAACATTTATTTGTGTAAGTTGTCCAGTATTCTAAATGAATTTATTTAAAACATTTCATATTAGTAGTCACTTAAGCCGATGTTGTTAGTGTGTAGCGCTCAGGTGCAAACAATATGGGTTCTAATATTGGTCGGACTTAAGTTTCTTTATATTACCAGAAACTTTTAAAGTACATTGAACCAAACAAATATTAGACTACACAAACAAAATCTTTGTTTGGGAAAACCAAATAAGGTCAACAAAATAGTTTTGTTTAAAAAATACATTTTATTGCCCCTATACAAAGAATTAATTTGGTTGTGCTAAAAAAGCTTAGTTTGATTCAACAAAACATTTCACTCTGTATAAATTAGTCGTTTTCCTTTGTATATCGAAATGAAATTAAATGTTGTCACATTTTGCCTGAAGTCTCCCTATATGACCTCGTAACTAAATGTTTTAATTGATGTAATGTTTTTTATTAGTTGCGCGTCTGTCATAACTATAACATATTTTTCTATACTTCACATTTAGCCAATTACCTAAGTGTTTCTCTCACAATCTGGCTTATATTACAGATTCTGTTAATATAGTTCTGACATGATATTATGTATTATATAATTTGTAGCATCCAGCTTAGGTTATAGTCTATCTTCGCCCTACAAATATTTCACTTTTTTAAACAACTTTCCGAAAGGAAGAGGCTTATGGAGTAACATACCTATCTGTCTGTATTTTTGCGTGTGTGTTCTCCAAAATGTTTTGAATCCATCCACTGAAATGTTACCTAACTCGCTAAACTAATCGTTTCAAGAAAAGACTCTGAACTTCTATAATTCTTGTCAGTTTTTTTTAATGCTGGCAGTTTTTAATACACTTGGTTGCTATGTTAATATCTTGTGAACAATCCAACCAATTAAATCCTATATTACACGTTGAGAGCTCACAGTATTGATACTGAATTAAGGAAAATGTATTTTCATTATTCCCTCATTTTGGAATAATGCACATTCTGACAAATTAAGCTCTTAAGCCATTGCACTCATAACATACAACCAACACATAGTAAATCAGGTGCAAACATATTTCTATAACAGACTTCTATAAATATACGTATTTTGTGTTAGTAAGGCATTTACTTCATAAATTACGTTTATTTGTATATTTTTGTTTTGAATAACATTAGGCATTGCACTGAAACATGCGAACAACAGAATCGGAGCTAGACAGAGTTACACCAGTCAAGGCTTTTACTCTGTGGCTGGACTTGTAGAAGTAAAAGAGTATGTATTGTGAGAGAAACATGACGCTACGCCACTGTGGAAGACAGGGTGACTTATGGCGTCGTAGTTACGTCCTCCCGGCATAGACTATATGATGCCTGAAGGTTAAGGGGTTTGCAATAATGTAGTCGGTTGCTGTTTCATTTTGAAGGACGAATATATTGTCTGGAGTTTAAACAAGAACTACATACATCAACACTTCCGAGGTGTGGTACTCTAATAATTTTGGCTACTCGGATTAACTGCGGACGACTTCGTGATGGAGGGGGTCTTCTCTGGACGGCGATTGTATATTTAGCTCTGGCTGCTGTTGGCGCTGGTAGGCTGTCAGCTGGGGATGAGCTCCGGTGAGTTGGACGGCCTTTGGAAAAAGGCCCGCGTCTGTAGTCGTCTCCTTGGAACTGCGGTTCGGACTCGTGCTCACGTCTTCTCGCGATTCCTTCACGCAACTCTTCCCTCGGTGCGGTGATAATGAACTGTTCCGNGGTAGGCTGTCAGCTGGGGATGAGCTCCGGTGAGTTGGACGGCCTTTGGAAAAAGGCCCGCGTCTGTAGTCGTCTCCCTGGAACTGCGGTTCGGACTCGTGCTCACGTCTTCTCGCGATTCCTTCACGCAACTCTTCCCTCGGTGCGGTGATAATGAACTGTTCCGCTCTTCTCTCGTAAAGGGGTTTATATGCACGCCAGCCTCCCCCCTTAAGTGTCGGCACGTGTCTCTATTATTAGGGGAGGGGGTGAGGTGGTGTAAAGCAGAACAATGCTTTTCAAAACACGTGCCCTAGTTCCTGAACATTGGGGGGCGGGGAAGGTAGCACTTTGCTCCTAGCTTGCTCTGTCAGCTATTTCTTCGCGGTGCGTTTCCACATTGTCCTGTGGTTAGCTAAGGGGAGGGGGGTGTTCTCGGCATCATTATCCAGCTTGTCAGCTGTTTCTTCCGTGGTGCGTGTTTTCTGAATTTAGACGAACTGCATTTCTCTATCTCGTGATACCTCCGCGCTCAACAGTTCTCACGGGCTTGCTAGAGGCGTAGGGAGATGGGTGTGTGAAGGGGGAACGCCTAAGCCGCAGGACACGTGCAACTGCGATCCGCCACCTGCCTCGTGGCACGTGTCGTCTGAGAGGCGCTCGCAAAGGGGGTCAGCGAGGTTTCTATTCCAAAAGACGTCACNCGTGGCACGTGTCGTCTGAGAGGCGCTCGCAAAGGGGGTCAGCGAGGTTTCTATTCCAAAAGACGTCACACGTCAAACATAATACTCATAACATAACTCTCTACTCCCCAAATACGTAAAAACATACCTTAACAACTAGTACTAGTATTTTCAACCTACTGCTAAAAAGGAACACCAAGTGGAGACGCTAAAGTGTGATTTTAATAATGTGAATAATACGACAAGTAATATAACTAAATACGTAATTAACGTACCGGAACAAAACAATAATTTTAATGAGTTGAACGTTGTAAAATTAAACATTTTTAACTTTTTGATAATTGTGAGGAAACGATACACGACAGTAGCCTTAAGTGGAACTGAAAAAATTCCATAGTCGCTTGACTTCGAGTTGAGAAAAATGCTATTTGCAGTTTATTACCAAGAAAATTAATAGAGCACCGAGACACTTAACATATCAGTGTGTCCGCAGATATAAAAATGTATTGGGCTCGTTAGATTTCTGGAACTGTAAATTAGTTTCTGCCTCTAGTAAAATATAGCATCATATCTGCTTCCGGTTTCTGTAGTCGCAGACGTCAATATTCGTAGGCGGAATCCCACGCAGTAGCAATAAGGCGGGTTTGGCGCTGGATGACATTATTAGGGTCTTCTCGGTGTCTTCCCTACTGAAACTTTTTTCAGTTTGGTGTACGGCGTATATACGATTTAAAGCTATCTTATGACCCAGTTGATGATTGATCAGGCCTTTTTGTACGCTTCATCAAATCCTTGTGCGTATTCTCAGATCAAACTCGCCTGGATTAGACTGCTACGACCGGTGCGGGAACCCAGTAAGAAGGTATTTTTCGAAATTTGACCACTAAGAGGATTAAAAGGGTTTTAATTTGTTTTCAAGGACTCCCCAATAGCTCATTAGCTCGACGAGATATCACTGTGCGCTTAGGTTCAAAAGGTTACCGATACAAATACTGAAAAAACCGATTTGATGTTTTTTGAAATTCAACAACCTAACACGGTGAAAAGCAGTAAAATGTTTTAGCGATAAATTCCCAATATTTCATAAACTATATAATATATCGTTGTGCTCTTAGCTAAAAGAGGTTACATATATAAATAACTAAAAATTATTTTCAAGATTTGCCGGAAATTTTACAGGTAATAAGGTGAAAAGGGGTATATTCTGTTCGCGGTAAAGTGAGTATTATTTAAATGACTCTTTGAAAAATGGCACTGCTCCTACCTGCGTATATATTAACAGGTACACCGATGATTACGCTCCAAGTTAAATTGGTAACGAAGGAAGGAAAGTAGTTCCATGATATAACGTTGAATTAAAAGTGTTAGGTAAATAATTATGAAAACTAAAATTATTTATTTTGCTTTCTGTCTTTCAAAATGCATAAAAAGTATAGAGAATAAGAAAATTTGTAAAATATTTATTTTTTCCATTAATTTCACAGTTGTACTTGACTGACAGATGAATAAAGTGACCAGGCTTATGAGCATATTAATTATATATAGCGGAAGCATACATAACGTGCATACAAAGTATATGATAAACAGGGCTTTCAAAATTTCTCTCTTTTCCGTGAACATCCTTTACCGAGTTTTATAAGACTCATTAAACGTAGTAGTATAGACATATTTTCTATACATTTGTTGTTTGCACTTTCACGTGTATCTCAGGAAATAAATACCTTGGAAATACGGCTTGTGATAGACAACATAAAAACCAACTCTCTAAGCCCATGCGGGTTTGTTTTTATCATACTAAGGCTATTCAAAGAGAGAAAAATCGTGAAAATAGTAGAAAATCATTGTTTTAGAGCCTGCCTGCGAAATTAGGAGAAAAAAAAGTAAAACCGCAATGGCGTGGATAAACTTGTGGGCTTTAATCGCACGTAATAAAGTGCCATTGTTACGGATGCAAATTAACCCGGCAGCACTGCATGCCTGTTCAGCGCCTTGCGAGTATAAGCGATGGGGCGCTGGAGGGCGCGCGTGTTATTGTCGTCGGTTTTGCTGTGCCTTGAACGCAACAAAGGAATCTCGCTCCCATATACTCTTAATAGAACATTAAGGCGATAAGATATCGCTNGCTGTGCCTTGAACGCAACAAAGGAATCTCGCTCCCATATACTCTTAATAGAACATTAAGGCGATAAGATATCGCTTTTCTCTTTGTTTCAAAAGGTTGGATACATAATTATAGGCTGTTCACGGTTACCTCTAACTTTCCTGAAGCCCTGCTAGGTTCTACTTCCAGGATATTCCTCCGCATCGTGCTAACAAAGCTTTAACCAAGTATAGAAAACTACGCCATACAGACAACGCACCGCATCTGTGTGCTCTAAATGTAATATTATTCTGCATAAGAACTATTTATTACTAGGCAATACCAACACGCCGATTTTCTCCCGGGTTNCTCTAAATGTAATATTATTCTGCATAAGAACTATTTATTACTAGGCAATACCAACACGCCGATTTTCTCCCGGGTTTTTTTAATCGAATACAAGTTAAACTTCAAATTAATTAAAAATTAGGGACTCTTATGTTAACACATGCGTTAAACGCCTTTAATACGAGAAATATTTAGGAAGCAACCAGACATGTTATACATGGTGTGATTTTTAAAAGGTTTGATTTAAAGAGTGCGAAGAAGTCGCGAAAAGACTATAACTAAAAACGCATTTCAGGATATTCTAAATTAAATTCCCTAAGAAGGTGAAACAAGTTCGATTGTATTTTTAGAGATGTTATATACATAAAAATTTTTCTATGTCTGTGACCATTAAACCAACACGTTTTGTAAAAAAATTCCGACCGAATAAAGTATGAACAGAAATGAAACCTGTCTCTTACTGAGAATGATGTTTATTTTCCCTTACGGTCGCAGAAAAATGTCAGACCTCGGAAGGGTCAATAATTAAATAGCTCCTTTTTGTAGATTTCCCGGTCCGTGAAATACATCACGCAATGTTATTTTCCCTATGAGGTTCTGTATGTTTTAAATATCATTTTATACCGTGGTTAATAATTTTCTATGACATTTACGGTGAAGCGTGAATTTGAATATAGTCCGAATTCCAGCTGCCCAGTAACCATATTTGTGTTGTAACATTCAATTGTTTTCTGGTAAACAGAACTGTCACCAATTTAATCACCTACAGAACTGCCAAATTTCGTTTTCTAGCAAACCTGAGCTTTTATTAACTACAAAAATACCAAACATAACTTGAATATAAATGCTCAAAAGACAAATATATGTCTATGAAAACCTTTTTTTTGTGGTTTCAAAATAAGTCAAAAAAGATTTTAAAAAATGTTATCGGGAAATATGTTGCAAGGGATGAGTAACGTTAACAATCTAATAATATAAAAAATAATTAGCATAGATTGCTTACAAATCTGCGGGAACAGTTGTAAATATGGATGATGCAGGCCATTGTCCAGTGGAGTTCATCAACAGCATCTACCCTCTTGGCCTACCATCACACAAGATTCTATTCGCTGTTCGGGCTTCATTAACGTAACTGCGAAACATTAACCTGCCTAAATGTTGCAATAGCACTAGGGTCCAAGTGAAGTCTTGGTAAAAAAAAAANCGTAACTGCGAAACATTAACCTGCCTAAATGTTGCAATAGCACTAGGGTCCAAGTGAAGTCTTGGTAAAAAAAAAATGTAATCGAGGTAAAATATCTACTGTATGTGTTCGAGGGTATTCATTTTTTATACTGCGTGTACCANAAAAAAAAAATGTAATCGAGGTAAAATATCTACTGTATGTGTTCGAGGGTATTCATTTTTTATACTGCGTGTACCACTAATTCAATCGGCGAGTACCTTTTCAGATGTAAGAGACTGTCATACCCCCTCATGTATGTTGTGCTATGATCATGAATAAATACTTCGCTAAAAATCGCAGGGGCAGACATGAGGGAGAAATGCTTCTCACATGGGTAGCTCTACGTTTCCTACTTCAGAGTAAGCTCACCTAGCAACTTGATAATCCTAGCACCTGAGGACATAACCACTATTGTGGTATATAAAGAGGTCCTCCGTTGGAGTAGATTAGTAGCCGCTTCGCTTAGCACACCCGGGTGAAGCAGCGGATAGGAAGCTCGTACCACATAAAAAAATCCCAATTTCTAAAATTACTGTGTTATTTACGTGAGCAGTGAAATTAACAAACACAAAATGAAAATTATAAGTGCTTGAATAATATGTACCATATTTAAATGTAAAAATAACGAGACGTTTCAACAACATAACCAATTAAAACCAAAACGGGTAATCTGACAGAACATTCCAGCCACAAATATGCTGATTTGCTGGCTCTTTAGCCAGACTCTTTGTAAGATGGTGCCAAGTGAAACAAAATGCATAAAAAAATATTTCGCCCTCTACCAGAACGAATCCCAACACATTAATATAGCAGTACTACTAATAAGGACGGTAATCACTATGTAACTGCAATTAGTATGCTACTTATTGTTAAAACAGTTGTCACATTACATTCTTTTCTACATATGTTTTTGGACTCGATTTGCTAACAATTATTATTGTTACCATCAAATATATCGTTTCGTAAAATCTGAAATATCTTTTCTGAATAACTTGTTAACAAGCTCCCGCCACATTCACAAGTAAACCGTATATGCAAGGCAAAATTAAGAATTTATTATAGTATTTTATTTTTATAGCTGCGATGTTATTCATTTTGCGTTTCCTGACATAATATCTCCGGTACTATTAAACCGATTGCATTCAAACTTTGTGGCATGAGTTGCTAAAGTATCTAGCAATAACTTCACTAAAAAGTAGCTTAAATTATTCGCCATTTTTAAGGACATTGTCGATCTTATTGTTAAACGCTTACATCATATCTCATGAACTATTTGACTGATCGCCATGAAATCTATTGATAAATTCCTTCAGCTGTAATTTATGACATGTAATAATGAATTTTTAAAACCACATATCCAGTTATTAAAGTATTTGAGTACTTCATCCATATTATATAGTGAAGTGTAGAATGTTATTTATTTGCACCGGTAGTTTATTGTTTTTTATTGTCATGCTACCGATTTAATTAATTTGCTATCTTATTTCTGAGCATAAAGCTACGCTTACTTTCAAGTTTTTCTGTGCCTAAGTGCAACATATGGCGGTATTGCCTTTCAAATTTTATGTTATTGTAACTTGGTATCAAAAGTATGTCCAACAAAAATTTAAATAAAGAACGAAATAAATTTTGGAATTAAAATTTACGGAATAATTAAAAGTCTAATTTAATTTTTTTCTGACAAATAAATTTTAAAATAGTGTGCTATCCAACTTAAATACTCAAAACTTAAAACATTAACAATGTCACCAGAATGCCATAAAATGTTTTCTTGGTAATTCAAATGTGTTTGGTAGAAAAACCAATTTAAATTTTATTCATAAGTTTAAATTATAGAAAAATAAGTTCATAGGTGAGGTTGTCAGACTAACATTCCTCTAGTCTATTTCAGCCCGGGTAAAATCCGTGTATCATAACGGAGCTGATTAAGTGGATCATCGAAGGCACATCGCGGCGAGAAAATGAAACGACGCAGTAAAATATCTGTGGTTAGTTCATTTTCATTCAACACTTTTGGAAATCTTGTTCAAGTTCGTCTTGCCCATTTTGCATGCCACGTGTAAATATTTACACATCGGCCAAGACGTAGTGACTTATATTAGCGTTGAGACCAAACACTGCCATATTTTCGCAGATATAAATACGGGTTTACGAGTATTTCCTGCAAGTTATTACTACAGTATTAATAAAGCTTTTTCAAAATCAGTCGCTACTAATAGGCTCTATAATTATTACTCGTTTAATAAGACTATAAAAATAGAAATAAAGAGGGTATATTCCTTCTGACACTTCCAAAATTTTTTTAAGCCTCGCTATGACTGTTGCGTTAATATGAATGCACTGAATCACAAGAAAAATATTTATAGATCGATTTACATAGTGTCCATCAACATTTAAGCAAATACAGTACAAAGTTAAATCACGCGGCTCTGCATATAAATCAAAGCTGCAATTCGTCGTGGCGGGTGACAATTTACCACTAAGCTGCTGCAGACCCAATTTTGTGGATCATAATCAGCGTAAGAGTAACGGTGTTTATATAACGATAATATATTCACATGAATGGTTCAAGCGTATCGACACTACTGCGATGGCTTGAATTATTGCACTGACGCCCACACAAAACATATACATTTTCTGTTGGTCTGTCACCTACACGTTAGTATTTAACATTTTTTTTGACGTGAATATTGACTGCTGGAAAAAAGGAAGAACTGCTGGCACGAATTATGAATCTTATATCTGTTAAAGTTCATTGACAATGTACTGTTAATATTTAAATTATTGACAATCTAAATTGTTTTCATTATGTTTAATAGTGTCAGAGTACATGTTTCCAACAATTTTGTAGCTTCACTTTATCAGTGCATGGATAGAAGTACACAATTAAATCCTTTGAAATAATTTTTTTTTTTTGTCACAGGTGGAGCAAACTAAAGAAGACTTTTGAAAGTACTCCAATAATTTTAGCAGCTATTCCATTAGCAACAGCTTTCTGCGAAGATATTACTTAAGAGTCATATTTTCATCTNTGTCACAGGTGGAGCAAACTAAAGAAGACTTTTGAAAGTGCTCCAATAATTTTAGCAGCTATTCCATTAGCAACAGCTTTCTGCGAAGATATTACTTAAGAGTCATATTTTCATCTGCAGGAGTAAGTAAGCCACACGCATTAAACGCTTTTACTCTAATGTTAATATATTTTTGGGCTTTTTGGCGAAACCATATACGCCACCGCCTGAAATGCTGTATCAAATTAAAGGTATTTATCCAATAATGGTGCATATAACAAGTATATTGTAATATTTGAAGTGATATTTCATTAAAAGCAAGGTTATTTATACAAATGAACTGGACTCTGTGTAGCTTAAATACCGGATCAAAATATAATAATTTGGCTATTCTATGCAGCATCTTCAATGTTTTCTGCGTCAAAGTGTGTTATGATATTGTACCTGACGTGTAAGGTACTTCTTAAAAAAAAAAAAAAAAAAAANATTATGTGAAAACAAAATTCTGCAAGGAGATAGAGCACTTTTATCGTGTGCTCAAAGGCCATTTATTCTCATAGTTAAAAGGACGCACAGCAGGAGGTAACAGGAGAATTCACACGTAAGTGGTATTACCTTTAGAGGGCTGGGGAAATTCGTAGTCTTCATGCATTGCCTCTCGTTGAAGGATTAACTCTGTACGAAATCGAACACCATAATACGACCAGACTGCAAGCGCAACGTTAACTAAGCATGAATTTTTTAAAACAATTTTATTAATCTTTATTAATTCACGGTGTTTAGAGATGTGCAACACTACTGAGTGCGTTATTGTGTGCGTGCGTGCGTGTACATGAATGGTATGGAAAAATTAATATGATGTAAAATCTCTTTGAATTTACAAATGGTGAAGAAAGCGATGCAATTGCAATATGAATCTCATATTGTTTTGATGGTGCAGTGAACAATTTTGCTCGTACGGAAATATTCAATTTACTATAACTTGGAAAGTTTAAACTTCAAGAAAATAATTAAAAGCGATCAGTTTGTCGCTGTTCATATCGTTCTTACACGTGCGAGAAATACACACTGTAAACCATTTCAGCGAAGTTAACCTTATAAGTAAAAATAGGATTTTCAGTGTAATAAATAAGGACAGAAGGGAGTTTTTTTTTAAAGGCCACGTACATTTCAAAACTTTCCGCAAGAAAAAAAACATCAAAAATATGTCGCTGTTTGTGCTGAGGGAAGTAATACACACTGTAATTATTTTAAGCGAGGTTAAACTAACAAGTAAAAATCCTTGGAATTTCAATATACACTGGAGAAACAAAAAAACTGGTATAAGCGTGCATATGCAAATAACAGAGGTATGGAACCAATCAGAGTAACGCGATGCGGTCAGCAGCTAGATCGGTTATTGCTGCTACAATGGCAGGTTATCAAGATTTAAGTGAGAGTGAACGTGGTGTTATAGTCGCCGCACAAGAGATAGGACATAGCATCTCCGAGGTAGCGATAAAATTTGGATTTTCACGTACGTCCATTTCACGAGTGTACCGTGAATATCGGAAATCGGGAAAAACATCAAATCTTCGATATCGCTGTCTCCGGAAAAAGATAGTGAACGAACGGGACAAACGACGACTGACAAGAATCATTAAACGTGACAGATGTGCAACCCTTTCACAAAATGGCGCAGATTTCAATGCTGGGGCATTACCAAGTGCCAGCCTGCGAACTACACAACTGACCATCATTGATATGGGCTTTCGGAGCTGAAGGCCCACTCGTGTACCGTTGTTGACTGCACGACACAAAGTTTTACGCCTCACCTTTGCCCGCCAACACCACCATTGGACTGTTGATGACTGGAAACACGTTTCCTGATATAAAGAGTCTCGTTTCCAATTGTATCGGGTGGATGGACGTGTACGGGCATGGAGACATCCTCCTGAATTCATGCACCCTACATGTTAACAGGGGACTGCTCAAGCTGGTGGAGGCTCTGTCATGGTATGGGGCGTGTGCAGTTGGCATGAAATGGGACCCCTGATACGTCTAGATATGACTCTGACAGGTGACAGATACGTAAGCATCCTGTCCGATCACCTGCACTTATTCATGTTCATTGTGCATTCTGACGGACGTGGACAATTCCAGCAGGACAATGCGACACTCCACACGTCGAGAGTTGCTACCGAGTGGCTCCAGGAACACTCTTCTGACTTTAGATACTTTCAGTGGCCACCTAAATCACCAGACATGAACATTATTGAGCATATATGGGATGCCTTGCAACGTGCTGTTCAGAAGAGATCACCACCGCCTCGCTCTCCTATGGATTTGAGGACTGCCCTGCAGGATTCATGGTGTGAAATGCCTCCTGCATACCTTCAGACATTAGTCGAGTCCATGCCACGTCATCTTGCGGCGCTTGTGCATGCTCGCAGGAGCCCTACACGATATTGGGCAGATGTATAGGTTTTTTTGGCTCTTCAGTGTAATAAACTCGTTTAAAAAGGGAGTGNCGCTTGTGCATGCTCGCAGGAGCCCTACACGATATTGGGCAGATGTATAGGTTTTTTTGGCTCTTCAGTGTAATAAACTCGTTTAAAAAGGGAGTGTTTTATACTACGCACATACAAAAAATTTTAAAAACTGTTTCGAAATATATTATTTACATAACACAATGACTTAAAGTTAGTTATTCCTAATCCCAATTCCGGAACCAGTGTTGTCCTATGACAATCCTTGGATGATTGCGTCACTAAAATCACTCGTGTGTCTAACTGATACGAAGTAATTTATTTGCAGACTCATTCAATTAATAGAACTCAACAAAAATCAACCAACCAAATTAAACGTCAGAACTTAACTACGTACTTAGCCGGTCGTGCTTTATGTTCAACGGTTAAGGAAAATGGCGGAAAAATGAATAGTGAACCAATTAACACATACCGATAATACATTTCACTCGAGAAGACGCACTATACAGGCGCCTACATTGAACTACGCTTGTTGGCATGTGCAAATACCAAATAATTAACTGCCAATATAATATTCCGACAACACCAGCAAGGTACTCACTCAAACATGACGAAAGAGAGCTCAAAGACGTTTGCCGGGTTGGAAACGTTTCGCATAACCGTGATGTACTCATGATCTACTCTAATATCTTAAATGGTGTTTGAGGTCCATTTTATACAGTCCAAAAATATTGTGCACTACTCGAAAAAAGTAATTTAAATTATAAGTGTTGTAATTTCCATTAAATTTCAAAATTTATCATTATTAATTCTGAGTACTATTTCCCCTCCCTCCCCCCATAATCGTCGCATAATTCGTCAGCATAACATATATCTNCATTATTAATTCTGAGTACTATTTCCCCTCCCTCCCCCCATAATCGTCGCATAATTCGTCAGCATAACATATATCTTGATACAACCATCAACTGACATAATAATTTGCAAATTACAGCATTTACTCGTCACATGCTGTGTAGGTTGGTCACACTCTCTGTCAAAATTGACTGAAGTTAAGTGCAACGCAGTATACGCAATATTGGGCCAGAGCACTAACTCTTAAAACTAATTTGCATATTTTTTTATTGTAAGATATACCAAGCGTGGTGACAAATGTAGTTGTGTTTGTTTGTGTATGCGTGCGTGCGTGTGTGTGTATTTACAAACACATACATATATGCACACATTTCTTATGTCCCACACGACTGAAACTGTAAGTTTATGGAACACCATAATTTATGCGATTGGTTTGTATAATTAATATGATTTTATTTCAGGCTGCAATTGTTGGTTACAAGACGAAAAAGGTTTTGTTCATTGGCGTTCAAAATAAGTACTGCACGGTGTGTGATCAAGCACAGGAAAAAGGGAAGGAACAGCCATTTCACACATGTTGCAAGAATTGGAGTGAAGAACAAAGGACATCCAGTATGGAAGCTTATATTATCGNGAATTGGAGTGAAGAACAAAGGACATCCAGTATGGAAGCTTATATTATCGTAGAAGCTTTTGCAGAAGTGAAGAAACGTATGGTTTGTGGTATAGAACTCTGATAGCCGATGGTGATAGAAGTGTGTACAAAAAACTACTTGAAGCTAGAACTTACAGAAACTTAACTGTCCATAAACTGGAATGCCAAAATCACCTTCTGCGTAATTACTGCAACAAGTTAAAAGACATCTCGACAACTTGGTAAACTGGCCCATTTCATCTGAGGAAACATATACATGCCAAAAGCTTACAATAGCGTGGTGCTGATGTAAAAGTGCTGAAAACATAATGAACGAAGAGGTGGCTATGGACGAATGTATAGTGAACCTGCGAAATTACATCATAAATAGCACTGATCATGTTTTTGGTGACCATCAACGATGTGTGTCATACTTATGTGCCGGTGAAAAAGAAGGTGAGAGAAATATTACTCCCCTTCTTAATGAGCATGGCATGTACCGACAAATGGAATCTTTGGCTGGTAAGTTAGGCAGGCATAGCCACAGTTCAGTTAACAACATTGATAAAAATTGGGTTGAGCATTACAACTCTGCATTACAACAAGCGCTTCAACTACACGAAACATGTATCTTATCAAGTGCGATGCGCCACGGTGGTAGTTGCCTACAATTGTGGATCTGTACACTATAAACTTCATAAAAAAGTATGTGCTAAAAGTCCAGGTACATTTACAAAAATATTAGAAGCTCAAAGAAGACGGGAAGTGGAAGTAGCTAGAATGAAGAGAAAGAATGTAGGCGGAAAGCCATCTCTAAAACCAAAAAAGCTGTTTTCTGGTAAAAAAAAAAGACATCGATCCTGATTATGGAGCTAGGGCACAAAAGCATGATCTACCTTTAGATGATTTCATTGTTCTGTGTAATGAACTACTGGAAAACTGGAAAGCCTTCAACAAAGCAAAGAATCTGTGTATGAAATTGAAATACGAACCAGGGACCTCCTGTATACTGGCTGGAAGAAAGACGGAAGCGACTAACAGCATCAAATTGTGGCGATCTTTGAAGAAGTCTTCCATCTAGTAGCTATGAAGAATTTGTAAAAACTATCCTCTACACTGATCTTCAACACATATCAGCGGTGAAATACGGGAAAGAAAATGAGCGCAGAGCTATTGAAGCACTAGAAGAAGCTGCACATGTAAAAATGAGGAAATATGGGTTTTTTATTGATCCTGAATTACCGTATTTCGGTGCAACGCCTGATGGCTTGATAGATGAAGATAACATCGTGGAAGTCAAATGTCCGGCGTCTGGAGAATTGTTGAGCCCTGAATCTGCTATTCTACAACGGAAGGTGATGTTCTGCAAAAATGGAAAAGATAAGAAAATTGCGGGGTAAACAGGTCCCATAAATATTATTATCAAGTTCAAGGCCAGTTGCATGTTACCCAAAGGTTGTACTGCTTGTTTACTGTGTGGAGACTCAATCCACCATTTGTGTATTACGAAAGTATACAGCGGGATGACGAATTCTGCGCAAAATGTAAGTTGAAAAAGTTAACTTTGAATGTCTGTTGCTAGAACTCGCGGACCCTCGACACACCCTTTCAATGCCAAAACGTAAACTGGAAAAAATTAGGCCTACGTTGTTGTCATAACTATCACTAGCAAGCGATAAGAAATTGTAGTTTTGAAAATGTGATATGCATTTTACTAGTTTATATGGCCCATGTGTANATCACTAGCAAGCGATAAGAAATTGTAGTTTTGAAAATGTGATATGCATTTTACTAGTTTATATGGCCCATGTGTATAACTTAAAATTTCATATATTAATATTTTGGTGGCTTGTAATTATTAAATGCTGCTGTTATTATGTAAGTTTAATTGCACAGTAGACGCATCTCTATATACATACAAACATTGTGTTTTTGTTGTTTTGGAAAAATATTTTTTTATATGTGTACCTAATTAAGTATATGAATAGCCACATCTTTTTAAACGAATGTAAATCTTTAAACAAATATTTGTGANATATGTGTACCTAATTAAGTATATGAATAGCCACATCTTTTTAAACGAATGTAAATCTTTAAACAAATATTTGTGAGATGAATGCACGTATCATAATTTAAGTACTATAATGTGTAATCTGTAATTATGCAGGCCCAATGAATTTTGCAATAAAGCATCATTAAAACACGACAATATTCATGCCATAAACCTAAAGAAATAAAGCCAAAATCCATTTCTCATGAGACTATAATTTTATTTTTCAAGTGCATATTTAACAACGTAAATTGGCCCTGTTCATGTATTTTGTAGGAGTATTCGAATATTGTAAATGAAAATAACAGAATTAATTAAAAAAACTTAATCATTTTTGTTCTGTACTGTTAATGAAATAAAATAATTAAAATCACAAGTTAGTTGGGAATTTTTTCAGTTCATAAATATTCGAAAATGTTAACCATACTATTTGCAATTAGATTACATAATAATCCTTAATTTTAAATTATGCTTAATGTTTTACCTTTAGCTTGTTAATCAATAACTGCTGACTACAAAAAAATTTCAGATTTAATTGCTGATAGACGACAGTCTTAATTTAGTAATTATGACTTAATTATATGAGGTATGAACTGTGATTTTACTTAGACATTCATTCATTCAAGCGATGTGTTGGCAGTGAACATTTGGAAGATTGAAGAATAGTATGAAGCCCAAGATCCCAGTTTGTGTTTAGCATGTTGTAGACCTGCCAACCCTCCTCAAACGGTCAATAATGCGTGCGGTCACAGGATGGTCGCGAGAACAAACGCACTTAGTGCTATAACAGCACAAGGGAGTCGGCCATCATAACCATTCGCGGATTTCTAAACACGCTAGCCAACAAAGTAAAGATAACTCTTAACTAGACATACTTTAAGTTACAACTCGACTTCTATTAACTTGTATTCATTCCATAACTTTGACATATTTTAAGGAAAATCACGAACCTTCATTAGAGGCAACCAGTTTGAGTTGTGCAGTAAAAACAGTGATATCTCATTAAGTAGAAAGCAACTAACAAAAAAAAAAAAAATGAGCAGATGCGTCTTTAGAGCATAGGAATCTATACAGCATAAAAATATTTCTCCTGTCATAAGTGGTTACAAATTAAAATCTGATTTCCGCTTAGAAAATGTAAATTTACGCTTAACTCTGTAGTACACGGGATGATTATTCATATTTTCCAGAAGTCAATACCATATTAATTCGTAATTTCCCAGTACGAGGAAAAAGTGAATATAATTAATTAATTTTGCTTTTAATTAAACTCAAAATGAATCCGTGAACCATGGCTGTAAATGAGTGGTTTAAAATATTTAATTCAGAAACACTAGTACCATCAGTTATTAAACAAAAGTGTAAGGGTGTAAAATAATTTCTTTACCAACGAGAAACTGTGTTTTATTATTCTTGAAAGTGTCAATATCATCTCATAAGATTCAAACGAAATGCCGAAGTGGGATATTACAGACAAGAAACGTGCGTTATTAGAATATAACAGCATCATGACAATGCTCTTACCAATTGCGGCGCAGAAGTATACGTCGGACCGTATCGTACATACATGCTGTCCCATATATCTTGACCACTGACAATAACTTCGTACTGGGGCTCCAAATGAGAAAGTGTTGACATAAAGGTTGTATAACCGGAAGGGGGAAATAATACTGCTGGGAGTCAGCCTTATAGCATTATTTATTCATGAAGTACGAGTACTAACATCAGTATTTTAATTGGCACCATGTATCTGTTCGTCGAAAGTTCAATGAAGCTCGTCAAGACCTATTCAAAAATGTATCACAATGTATCAGTCGAATAAACAGATAGTTAAAAACCGACACAGACATTGGGATTCATAAGGGTCGTGAAGACCCGTTATGTGATGACTTTAGGCATGATTGCGCTGCATGTTAGAGAACAGTATGACGTAGACGTTCTGCATTTGATCTAGAGGTGGTGTAAAAAATGCAGGAACCCATAGTTGGGTACCGCATTCCACAGAGGTGGCACATAGAGGAAACAAAGGAAGACACATGATGTGAGGATTTCTTTATCAGTCATCTGCGTGGAGTCTTAGACAGTACACTGCAAGGTGAGAGTTGTCGTAACGGAAACGTACTCCAACAACGAGATGGTAGAAATTCTACTCATCTATGGAAAATGTAAGTTAGTAGATGAATGTGTTCGTATTATTTTACATTACAGTGTAGTACGTACAAGTGAGTTGTACTTAAACACACACCCACAGTTCTGTTATTACCATTATCGATAGCTTGGTTTGCTTACACGTCATTCATTCTGTTGAAGGCCAGCGTAATTCTAACCAGGCGGAGCAACTCTACAGAGAGCGATACCTTTACTAGATCCCACTGTCCAGTCGAATATTTTCCCGTCTCGTTGGTAAGCTTTGTGTAACGATAATTTTCAACCCACAGAAACGCAATCGTCGTGGAACTCACACATATGAAGATGCTGAGGTTGCTGTTATCGCTGCTATAGCAGTTAATCCACACGTCAGCACACGCCAACGTTGGTATTCTGAAAACGAGTGCACATCGCATTCTTAAGCGTCATACGTTCCGTCCCTATCAAGTACACTTACATTATGAATTGCACTTGAATGGTCTCCAGAATCGTTTAGAGTTCTGTCAACAGGCACAGCATCAGAACATCGCCAACTCGAACGTTTTATCGAATGTTCTTTTAACCGATGAATCGTCGCTATTCTACTCAGGACACTTGAATACAAGGAACATCAATAATTCGGCCGTCGGAAACCCACGATGGCATTGACAGGTGGACCATCAGCGTTAATAGAGATTTAACATCTGGTGTGGGATGGTTTGTTAAATAAGGTTATATGGCCTTATTTTGTGAATTGTAACCATAACGGCAGAGGGTATGCCACCTTCATACAAACAATTTTTTCTGGTCTTCCGGAGGAGATACCTCTAAGTAACAGAATGGTAATGTGGTACCAGCAAGATGGATGACCAGCACATAATGCCATGTATGCACATCTTGTTCTGGACAGAAAATATCCTGGTAGGTGGATTGGTCGTGAAGGACAAGTTCAGTGGCCTGCTCGGTCTCCTGAGCTTAACAACCTGGAGTTTTTCTTTGGGGTTACTTTAAAGGCGCTGTCTATCGAGATATTCCAACAACTCCTGAAAAAATTCATAAACGTACTGTGCGTGCTTGTAATGCTCTTCAGTAGTCTACACGGGAGAAACCAGTGTTGTCATTCATCCAGCGACTGAACTTGCATATCGCTGCAACTTTGAACATCTAATAAGTATGTTCTACCCGTCGCTGTACCCATATGGATAGTGCTACAAACGGGCAATAGAGATCCCTCTTTATGCGCCGTATTTAATCTTTATGTTATGAAAGTAAACATTGTGCTAAATGTTTAAATATGTTTTGACGGGCTTCATTGAACTCTTGATTAATATATATATGTTGCCATTTGAAAAAACTTATGTTTGTACTTGTATCTCACTAATAAATAATGCTATAAGGCTGATTCCGCAGCAGTACTGTTTCCCACCTTCCAGTTATACAACTTTTGCATGAAACACTTTTTCATTTGAAGCCCATGTAAGGAGTTATTGTGGGCGGTCAAGACAAATGGGACATGCTGTTTATACAGTACATACGTCATTACGATCGGGCACAAGATCAAACAAATTAACGCACTGTGATATTCTGCCCTAAATTTAACATTTTACGGAAATAATTCTGCAGACCACAAACATTTTGAATCTTGTTATTGACCTACCTCATTTCGCCTCTTCGGGACTGAAGCCAACTGGTAATATCACACTCCTTAGCATACTGATGATTATCAGTGACGTGATGTGATATTGGGAACTCGATTTGGACGCAGTTGTTACAAATTACGGTACAAATCACCAACAATGCGTCATGGAAGAACATGACTCGCCCAATGGCGCCACAAATGTTTCGATGGGCGACAAATCAGGTGAATGGCTAGAACACAGACATGTTAAGCATTACATATGCACTCATTCGAAACGAGAGCTTTTTACAGATGAACATAAATTTTAATGGAAAATGTTTCCTGGGAGTACAGTTAAGAAATGTTGTATGTAGGGCCGCAGAATGTGTTCAGTCTACTACTGAACATTCTGCGAGCCTCGTATCACTAGCCTGTGGTGAACAACTATCATAAACAAGGTTTCCGAGACAATCACGACATAGGTTGGGGACGTGCACAACTGTAGAAAAAAACAATGTTCATCACACTCATATAATGGTCAAACATTTCGCAAGAAAAGCGCGATTCTTCGCTTAAAACAAGAAGTCGCCAATCCATAGCAGTATAATTTGAACTCTGCTGACACCAGTGCAAACAAAGGTGACGATATTGATGTGGTTATGACAGAACTCATGATTGTTGTTGGTATCGCAGATTTGTACCATCTGTAAATTCTTTTGAGCGATGCGAAGATGCAGTGAAGATTCCACCTATTNCGATGCGAAGCTGCAGTGAAGATTCCACCTATCGCTGGATGGTGGACAAGGAAGCCGCTGGTTATGTTCTTACCTGTGTGACAATCAAACCGTACTTCATTCTGCCAGTCGTTCGTAGTCGCTCAGAACCCGTAAGCTATTTCAAGTGCTTATTCACGTTTCAGTTACTCCCAAAGAAATCTGACTTTAAAGACAGTAATGTTTACATGACTAGCAACTTGGCACATCGTCCACGCTTCCTCTCATAGTCCGATAATTTCCCCTGTTCCAAAAGTTCATCAATTGTTACTAGACGGTCCCATGCAGTCTTCGGGTATGCATATCACTCATCAAACACATATTCCAAGTACCAAGTTTGTCACATTACATTAACTTCTTCTGATGACTGCTTTAAAACAATAAATTAGCGGTGGCAGCACCCTAGCACAACGTATTTGCATAGGTCATTGCATAGAAGTTTGATCGTTTTAGTAACCAACATCAATGTGCCTAGTAAGAAACATTCACGAACGATTTAAAAAGGACGAACACATTTTTGTGACAATGCCTGGGAGTCGTACGGTTTGACAACTCAAAATTTAAAATTTGAATTAACATTTGTCATGTCTTACGCACTATTCCACGACGAAAGTTATCGTGCCATGTATGTTTCGAAATGTCATAAGAATTACATTTCAGAGCGATGTTCCAAATAATAAATGGGAGAAAACGTTATTAACACCACATGGTACTAGCAATACATGAGGATCGAAATTAATAACACAATGCATGAGTGCTACAGTGATTTTGTGTTAGGAAACGCTTCGATGTAACAAGAATGCATCAATTTTGAAGGACGAATCAAAATGATCGTGTGGTGGATTAAGTTATGTTGGGTTATCAACACATGCAAATTACTTTTGGGCAGAATTCTGAACTACTCTCTGGATTCGTGTCGCCTGTACATATAGAATAAATGTTTCTGCGTGTGCCATCAAGTTTTACTATGTTTTAATATGTTATTATATTTAGCAACAGTTAACGTAACTTAAGGAGTAAAGCCACAAACATTTTAACACGTAAGTGAACACTCTCGTACTATCTCTAGATCATTCCCTTCTCTTTGGAGGATAACGTTCTTGATACTATCAACATCATTTTAACTGAGATGAACTCTTAAATCCTTATAAGCTAGCGAAAGCACTGGGTACAATAATAAACAACGCTCTTTNTTGGGTTATCAACACATGCAAATTACTTTTGGGCAGAATTCTGAACTACTCTCTGGATTCGTGTCGCCTGTACATAAAGAATAAATGTTTCTGCGTGTGCCATCAAGTTTTACTGTGTTTTAATATGTTATCATATTTAGCAACAGTTAACGTAACTTAAGGAGTAAAGCCACAAACATTTCAACACGTAAGTGAACACTCTCGTACTATCTCTAGATCATTCCCCTCTCTTTGGAGGATAACGTTCTTGATACTATCAGCATAATTTTAACTGAGATGAACTCTTAAATCCTTATAAGCTAGCGAAAGCACTGGGTACAATAATAAACAACGCTCTTTTGCACTAATCTCATACTTAAGAACAAGATTTAATAAGAAAACTTGTTGCTCAGCAGGCTATTAGAACATTTTTGCTTAAAAGGAAACATTCCAAGAAATGCTTTGGAATAAAAAACTGCAATAGGTTTCTCACAGCAAGATTGCAGAAGAGTTGCACGATGTAAAAGAACGCAATGAACACCGTTTCACTCAATTCAACTTCACTAACAGATAAATATTTAACAGAGATTATATAGAACGCAAAAAATTTTGAAAAATTGGTAAACATAATCAGGTTAGCTCTATGTCATTTATAATACAATATTGTGATGTAGTTCATTGTACACTAGCGGATAATGAACAATGGACACCGCTAAAGCTGTGACATACAAACACCATATGCGTATGGGGTACTGATAGATGGCAGTACATGCATTTATTAACAGTGCTACACTGTGGTCAGAGTAGGAAACTCATAATAGGCGTAACACCTTCACGGTGTTATGCCTAGTATGCCAATACAGCTGTAGTTGGATCAGTGAAAGAGTATCTGTGGTTTCAAGCATTGGTCTGTGTGTAGTTAACATTGTAGACGTGCCACAACGACATAAACGACCACCTTTATGGCATTAATGGACTTCGAATGAGGTCGTATTGTGGGTCTGAGGGAGGCTGGATGGTCCTTCTGAAGAATTGCTCAACGCATAGGACGTGAATTGTCCGCTGTGCATCATTGGTAGTGCCGGTGGTCCAACGATGGTACACATGCTCGTCAACTTGGTTCCAGATGGCAGCGGCAAACGGAATCTCGCCTGGACCACCGCATAAGACGTGCAGACATTGCTGATCGCACGGCGATCGCCCCACAGATTACGGCCATTGTTGCACCCAGGGTGTCAGCTAGGCCATCACCAACCGTTTGCTGGATGCTGAGCTGTGATCAAGGGTGCCACTCACCAGGCCTCCTGTCACACATCATCACAGTGCAGCCAACCTCGGATGGTGTCACGAACGACACAACTGAAGGGATTAATGACACGGACTTGTGTTTAGTGATGATACAAGATTCTGCCTTGGTGTCAGTGACGGTCGTTCGTGAGTGCGGCATCGACCAGGAGAGAAGCAACAACCAGAGTGTATACGGCAGTGACATACAGGACGAACTCCTGGCTTCATGGTTTAGGGAGCAATAGCCTACAATGGATGTTTGTTGAGGAAACGCTGGACAGTGAACGCTACATCCAGAACATAATCCAGCCCATTTTGTTGCCGTTTCTACAACGCCAAGGAGATGTCCACTTCCAGCAGGACAATGCCCGTTCACACACGTCTTGTGTTACCCAACGCGCTCTTGAAGGTGTTCGTCAACTCCCCTGGCCAGCAGGATCACCCGACCTGTCCCCTATTGAACATGTGTGGGACATGGTGGGATGGCGATTGGTGTGGTCTGCAATACCGGCAACAAACCTCCACCAATTGCAAACGCACGTGGAATTAGCGTGGAACACTGTTACCGAAGATGACATCCGACACCTTGATTATCGTCTATACGTACGACTGCAGTACTGCATCGTGGCTAAAGGCGGCTACACAAAATACTGACATTGTTGTTCAAGACACTGAGTAGCCTCTGTCTATAGGTGTACGACCCTGTGATAATTTCCAGATACAGTGTTCAGCCTGTATAATTATTCACTAAAACCTCCATTCATGTGTGACAACTGCGTCCGGGTCTTCATTTTCAATTTTCCACCAGTATATTATTTCGTCTATAGTCATTCATATCTAATTATACGTAACAAAGTTGTCATGTACTTATTTATTGTCAAGACATAAAAATAAAGCTGACAGAAAAAGTAGGTACATATAGTTAATCACATGAATGAGAGTGGCTGATAGTTTGTGGTAACAATCCATGAACTAACCCAACAACGTCTCATGTACAAAATTAGTTATCAGCAGATGCAGGAGAAAGCGTGAAAATCACGTTGGCACTTATACCAGCGACACACAAGATACCACTGAGAATTACAACGATAGGGCCGTGTTCCGATCCCTGTACGGATGCAACCAGCTGTTACCCACCAGTTGTTCTGTTACTCCATGCGTTTAATGCTGGGCTGGGGTACGGAATAACTTCCATGCCCCATTTTCGTTGTGTTCACAAGGAAGGAAGTGATTAGTATTATTTTTTTCATTCCCTGGATGCTTTGTACATATTCTAACTACAGATTTTCACGCCCCAAATAATACTATATTAACTTTTCGGCAGTAACTGCGTCCACATTAAGGGTGAAATGAATCCTGTTTACTACCAGCTACACACACTTTGCTACGGAATGCGGCCTAGGATTGAGTTCACAGCATTAACAGTGGACCCGGGGGGTGGGGGGGATTTGTGGTATTAACCGAAATTCATTGGGACTTTACCAACACTCAAGTCTTTAATACTCTTTAAGTTGACATTAATTTCCTGTCGAACTGTTTTCACTTGCGTCACTGATTTGGCTAATTTACACTATTTCAGGTTTAGTGCAGTTAGTACGCATTTTTCTGGTTCCACCCTCACTGTTAGTAATTATTCAAAGTAAAATCTTGCTGCACAAGGAAAAATCGCATAAAAACATATTAGGTTATGAAAAAAACACCAGAGCAGTCATTATCTGGATATTAAAAGTTCAAGATTGAGATAAGTTATGTGGAATAACTGCAGTAAAAAATATAAATACATTTTCCGATGTGCATAAGTGTGAGAAATAAATGGGGAGTATGAGAAATGGTAATGNGCAGTAAAAAATATAAATACATTTTCCGATGTGCATAAGTGTGAGAAATAAATGGGGAGTATGAGAAATGGTAATGTTAACTGTCGACAAGTGGAGTGGAAAGGTTTGTGTTGCTCTTGACATCGAGGTCTTGAGAGCCGATGAGTGTGAAGGGAGTTATGGAGCTGCGCCGGAAACGGGCAATTACCGAGAAAACCTGCCTATCAGTGCCATCGTCCAGCACGATTCCCACGTACGAAAATCAGGTAAGTGTCTTAGCCACTGCATCACCACGGCCCCTATTCAACACGCCTGAATCTCTTATGGTTAGTAAGAAAGTTTACACGCTGAATGTTGGCACATTTCACTTCATAATAAAATTAATTATTGTTATTGGTACCGTAGGACATTTTTCCATATTTATACAATCATAAACCAAATTCAACCAAACATTGTTTGCTACCACTACGTATTGCTTGCGTTAAATAAGTTAATTCGCAACCTCCCCTGTCCAAAATTTTGGAAGGTAGCCCCGTCTGAACNTACGTATTGCTTGCGTTAAATAAGTTAATTCGCAACCTCCCCTGTCCAAAATTTTGGAAGGTAGCCCCGTCTGAACAAATGAAGTTCTCAAATCATATCTTGGGTGGTACTTAAGGACTCACTCCAGATTTTGCACACGATTAGCATCTCTAAAACACATGGTGTTTCTAGATCCAACACATTTGAAATTGAGGCTATATAGGTATTTCAGGTTGATATGCCATATATTCTTAGCAATTAAACAAACATGAATCAAATCTGACATGTTTAAATGTTAGGTGACGTCTTTCAAAATACCATACATACAAAAAAAAATCAGTGCATTCTGTATTTACAGTAATAAATGTTGGAATACCAAGTTGGGTTCAAACAAGTTTCATTGTTCCATGTGATAATTGTTAATGAGGCTCTCATTTCAGAAATTAACATTTTAATATTATTTTAATTAATTTGCGCCGGCAATGATACTCCAGGGATATTAATTTCTTAGGTAGTTTTTTACCCAGGTAGGATAACTTACGAAATTGTGGACAAATGCAACGAATAAGTGAATACATGCTCATATAGATAGTGCCAGTACACAAATATTGTTCGAAATAAGACAAATTTTTTAGTGGACATGACACACTAAGGTAAAAAATATATGATTTTGTACCTTTAAATAAGTGTCTGATTCTGTAAAATTGTATAAATCTAGGTTGGCATAACTTATCAGTATTTTTATGCGTAATTTTGTGTGATTCGTTTCAGTGGTTCCTAAGTATATTGCTAAAGCATTATTTTATCAAGTGGCTCTACCTTNCGTGCCATGTATGTTTCGAAATGTCATAAGAATTACATTTCAGAGCGATGTTCCAAATAATAAATGGGAGAAAACGCTATTAACACCACATGGTACTAGCAATAAATGAGGATCGAAATTAATAACACAATGCATGAGTGCTACAGTGATTTTGTGTTAGGAAACGCTTCGATGTAACAAGAATGCATCAATTTTGAAGTACGAATCAAGATGATCGTGTGGTGGATTAAGTTATGTTGGGTTATCAACACATGCAAATTACTTTTGGGCAGAATTCTGAACTACTCTCTGGATTCGTGTCGCCTGTACATAAAGAATAAATGTTTCTGCGTGTGCCATCAAGTTTTACTGTGTTTTAATATGTTATCATATTTAGCAACAGTTAACGTAACTTAAGGAGTAAAGCCACAAACATTTCAACACGTAAGTGAACACTCTCGTACTATCTCTAGATCATTCCCCTCTCTTTGGAGGATAACGTTCTTGATACTATCAGCATAATTTTAACTGAGATGAACTCTTAAATCCTTATAAGCTAGCGAAAGCACTGGGTACAATAATAAACAACGCTCTTTTGCACTAATCTCATACTTAAGAACAAGATTTAATAAGAAAACTTGTTGCTCAGCAGGCTATTAGAACATTTTTGCTAAAAAGGAAACATTCGAAGAAATGCTTTGGAATAAAAAACTGCAATAGGTTTCTCACAGCAGGATTGCAGAAGAGTTGCACGATGTAAAAGAATGCAATGAACACCGTTTCACTCAATTCAACTTCACTAACAGATAAATATTTAACAGAGATTATATAGAACGCAAAAAATTTTGAAAAATTAGTAAACATAATCAGGTTAGCTCTATGTCATTTAAAATACAATATTGTGATTTAGTTCATTGTACACTAGCGGAAAATGAAAAATGGATACCGCTAAAGCAGTGACATACAAACACCATATGCGTATGGGGTACTGATAGATGGCAGTACATGCATTTATTTACAGTGCTACGCTGTGGTCAGAGTAGGAAACGCATAATAGGCATAACACCTTGACGGTGTTATGCCTAGTATGCCAATGCAGCTGTAGTTGGATCAGTGAAAGAGTATCCGTGGTTTCAAGCATTGGTCTGTGTGTAGTAAACATTGTAGACGTGCCACAACGACATAAACGACCACCTTTATGGCATTAATGGAATTCGAATGAGGTCGTATTGTGGGTCTGAGGGCGGCTGGATGGTCCTTCTGAAGAATTGCTCAACGCATAGGACGTGAATTGTCCGCTGTGCATCATTGGTAGTGCCGGTGGTCCAAAGATGGTACACATGCTCGTCAACTTGGTTCCAGATGGCAGCGGCAAACGGAATCTCACCTGGACCACCGCATAAGACGAGCAGCCATTGCTGATCGCACGGCGATCGCCCCACAAATTACGGCCATTGTTGCACCCAGGGTGTCAGCTAGGCCATCACCAACCGTTTGCTGGATGCTGAGCTGTGATCAAGGGTGCCACTCGCCAGGCCTCCTGTCACACATCATCACAGTGCAGCCAACCTCGGATGGTGTCACGAACGACACAACTGAAGGGATTTAACGCTACATCCAGAACATAATCCAGCCCATTTTGTTGCCGTTTCTACAACGCCAAGGAGATGTCCACTTCCAGCGGGACAATGCCCGTTCACACACGTCTCGTGTTACCCAACGCGCTCTTGAACGTGTTCGTCAACTCCCCTGGCCAGCACGATCACCCGACCTGTCCCCTATTGAACATGTGTGGGACATGGTGGGATGGTGATAGGTGTGGTCTGCAAAACCGGCAAGAAACCTCCACCAATTGCAAACGCACGTGGAATTAGCGTGGAACACTGTTCCCGAAGATGACATCCGACACCTTGATTATCGTCTACACGTACGACTGCAGTACTGCATCGTGGCTAAAGGCGGCTACACAAAATACTGACATTGTTGTTCAAGACACTCAGTAGCCTCTGTCTATAGGTGTACGACCCTGTGATAATTTCCAGATACAGTGTACAGCCTGTATAAATAATCACTAAAACCTCCATTCATGTGTGACAATTGCGTCCGGGTCTTCATTTTCAATTTTCCACCAGTATATTATTTCGTCTATAGTCATTCATATCTAATTATACGTNTCCGGGTCTTCATTTTCAATTTTCCACCAGTATATTATTTCGTCTATAGTCATTCATATCTAATTATACGTAACAAGGTTGTCATGTACTTATTTATTGTCAAGACATAAAAATAAAGCTGATAGAAAAAAGTAGGTACATATAGTTAATCACATGAATGAGAGTGGCTGATAGTTTGTGGTAACAATCCATGAACTAACCCAACAACGTCTCATGTACAAAATCAGTTATCAGCAGATGAAGGAGAAAGCGTGAAAATCACGTTGGCACTTATACCAGCGACACACAAGATGCCACTGAGAATTACAACGATAGGGCCGTGTTCCGATCCCTGTACGGATGCAACCAGCTGTTACCCACCAGTTGTTCTGTTACTCCATGCGTTTAATGCTGGGCTGGGGTACGGAATAACTTCCATGCCCCATTTTCGTTGTGTTCACAAGGAAGGAAGTGATTAGTATTATTTTTTTCATTCCCTGGATGCTTTGTACATATTCTAACTACAGATTTTCACGCCCCAAATAATACTATATTAACTTTTCGGCAGTAACTGCGTCCACATTAAGGGTGAAATGAATCCTGTTTACTACCAGCTACACACACTTTGCTACGGAATGCGGCCTAGGATTGAGTTCACAGCATTAACAGTGGACCCGGGGGGTGGGGGGGATTTGTGGTATTAACCGAAATTCATTGGGACTTTACCAACACTCAAGTCTTTAATACTCTTTAAGTTGACATTAATTTCCTGTCGAACTGTTTTCACTTGCGTCACTGATTTGGCTAATTTACACTATTTCAGGTTTAGTGCAGTTAGTACGCATTTTTCTGGTTCCACCCTCACTGTTAGTAATTATTCAAAGTAAAATCTTGCTGCACAAAGAAAAATCGCATAAAAACATATTAGGTTATGAAAAAAAACACCAGAACAGTCATTATCTGAATATTAAAAGTTTAAGATTGAGATAAGTTATGTGGAATAACTGCAGTAAAAAATATAAATACATTTTCCGATGTGCATAAGTGTGAGAAATAAATGGGGAGTATGAGAAATGGTAATGTTAACTGTCGACAAGTGGAGTGGAAAGGTTTGTGTTGCTCTTGACATCGAGGTCTTGAGAGCCGATGAGTGTGAAGGGAGTTATGGAGCTGCGCCGGAAACGGGCAATTACCGAGAAAACCTGCCTATCAGTGCCATCGTCCAGCACGATTCCCACGTACGAAAATCAGGTAAGTGTCTTAGCCACTGCATCACCACGGCCCCTATTCAACACGCCTGAATCTCTTATGGTTAGTAAGAAAGTTTACACGCTGAATGTTGGCACATTTCACTTCATAATAAAATTAATTATTGTTATTGGTACCGTAGGACATTTTTCCATATTTATACAATCATAAACCAAATTCAACCAAACATTGTTTGCTACCACTACGTATTGCTTGCGTTAAATAAGTTAATTCGCAACCTCCCCTGTCCAAAATTTTGGAAGGTAGCCCCGTCTGAACTAATGAAGTTCTCAAATCATATCTTGGGTGGTACTTAAGGACTCACTCCAGATTTCGAACACGATTAGCATCTCTAAAACACATGGTGTTTCTAGATCCAACACATTTGACATTGAGGCTATATAGGTATTTCAGGTTGATATGCCATATATTCTTAGCAATTAAACAAACATGAATCAAATCTGACATGTTTAAATGTTAGGTGACGTCTTTCAAAATACCATACATACAAAAAAAAATCAGTGCATTCTGTATTTACAGTAATAAATGTTGGAATGCCAAGTTGGGTTCAAACAAGTTTCATTGTTCCATGTGATAATTGTTAATGAGGCTCTCATTTCAGAAATTAACATTTAAATATTATTTTAATTAATTTGCGCCGGCAATGATACTCCAGGGATATTAATTTCTTAGGTAGTTTTTTACCCAGGTAGGATAACTTACGAAATTGTGGACAAATGCAACGAATAAGTGAATACATGCTCATATAGATAGTGCCAGTACACAAATATTGTTCGAAATAAGACAAATTTTTTAGTGGACATGACACACTAAGGTAAAAAATATATGATTTTGTACCTTTAAATAAGTGTCTGATTCTGTAAAATTGTATAAATCTATGTTGGCATAACTTATCAGTATTTTTATGTGTAATTTTGTGTGATTCGTTTCAGTGGTTCCTAAGTATATTGCTAAAGCATTATTTTATCAAGTGGCTCTACCTTACACAATGACATACATTAAAACTATAGAATCAATTGAAATCATAAGTCACATGTAAGTAATGTTTTGCCTTTTCTCAAATTTTGCATTCAAATTGTACTATACAAGGTCACATAATTTGTAAAAGTGGTCTTTAATTTTTAAAGCAGCATCGCCATTATTGTAGTTTTATTCCAGATATATCGTACCATTAAACCTATTTAACTGAAAATTGGTGTACACTAAATTGACAAAGTAATAACTTCAACCATCCGCTCTTTTGCAAGGTCCTGCCACAACTATAGCTGTAGTTTTAAATAATGTGTCGTTAAATATAATAATTTTCTGATTATTATAAAACCAATTGGTGAAAAAATAAGGCGAGGGAGGGGGGAATTCGTTCTGCACAGACGTATTGTTCCACGTAGGCCACTCTAGTACCAAAGCATTGAAATGCTTCATAAATGTTACTTACACATGCGTAAGCGTAAAGTGAACTTAGTAATTATATCGGTAACTGTTTCTCAAAAATCTCAAAAACACAGGAACCTCCCATGCAAGTTTTAAATAACTTCTTGTATTGAAAAACGTATTTTTAATACCTTTATATTGAGATACACACACATATATATAATAATTTTACGGATTTTACCTGCAGTACTCGTATAATATACCTATAAGGCCCTACGTATGTATGAAGAGCCGTAAGATGATGTCACAAAATATAACAATGAATAAGATTATAGTAGCTACTACTATTTGCCTTCTTGTTGGCAGCATTTCTGTGCGTGTGTGGACTCCCAAAATTTGTACTCTAATAGTTCAACAAACTCGTACATAAAATCATCTGAAAAAGACTCAGCGTCATCTTAGTTTCAGTTAAAAGAGCGTATAATAAATGTTTTGATCCTATACAACATATTATTAATTATTTGCCTTTTAAAAGATGTAGGAACGAAATGTATAAATTTAGCACTGCAAATATAGGAATAAGTTGAAAAAATAACTTTTACGATGATTTTCGAAAACTATTCCGATCTCAAACAATTTTATTTTGTTTGAGTTTTTTATTGTTTATTTGTGAAAGTTAGCAAGAATATTAACATTTTAAAAGAACTTGACTGATCACCATTCTATATAATACATACTGAACGTTGGCTAAATTCATATGAATTATTTGAATAAAATAGTTTTTGCTGAATTAGTTTTATCTATCTATCCATGGGTATTTTAAAAATAATATTTCCCATATTTGCATATTGTGTTGAAAATTGAAAATCTTAGTGTATTTGACGCAGCTGAACCAAACTTTCATGTACTGATTTTGTAATTACCTTCACTATTATTAGGCATTGAAAATATGAATAAAGAAACTGGTTATAATATCGCAGGAAAAAATCATCTTATTATTAACCAATGTAACATTTTACAATTACGTAAGGTGTATTCGTAGCTTTTTAGGTGAAATGATCAGAACTTTAGGAGTATTTTTAACTTTGCAGAACCGTAAACTAAAACACTTACTAACATTGTTAACTTTTTGGAATTGACTAAAATCATTTGATATGTTTTACAATTTCTTATTTAAAATATATGCTTTGGAAATTTACTTTTCTCGCCATATTATTTAGAAACAGTTCCTCTAAGGTTTCCTTCCTTTTGTAAAGAAGAACGTCTTAAGATAGGAAACTGCACCAGACATTCAATGATAATTGTAGAGAAAAATTTATTTGTTGGTTTTGTCTTCAGGTTGAAGTCTTTTGTTCTATGTTTTTCGTTGGCACAGAGGAAATAGATTTTTACTCCTGACATATTATTATATAGTTTAAACTGCGTTTCTTTACCATCTCAAAGTTAAGGACATATTTTAGAAATGTAAATTGCAGACGTTGCACGTATTTGCAAGCGTTTGCGTCAATATTGTTTCTGCATAAATCCATAAGCTTTTATGCAGATAGTTTATCTTGATAATTTAATTTCACTTAATATAATTTGGATTATAGAAACGACCAAAATTTAAGTTTGTAGAAATATCGCTGGAAATTATAACTTTATGTTAGTGGCATAAAACGACGTTATTTCTTCGGTAGCAGAATTGAAATGCTGCAGAAAATGTGTGTCGAGGTAGGAAATTGGACAGTGCCAGCGGCCATTCTGTTGCGTCAACTACAATAGTACGAAACAAAGGAATGCAAGTGACACAACTGTCACTCGCCCTCCAGGACGAACCGAGGACAATTGACAGGTTTCAGACGCCTTTAGCGCGACTGGTCGACAACTACGTAGAAGCCCGCAGCTCCCATAGTATTTTTTTTTTCGGACAGGAAACACTGCGGCGCTGATGGGAAAAGTTCTGTTATTTTTAAAAGCATGGCAAGCACACATTTTACAGTGTCCATGAAAGTGTTGCTTTTTTGTTTATCACAGGACATAAACTCACCGTCTCGTGACCTCTGCCGAAATGTTTTGCGATTACTACAACATATTTGTATACTTCCATATACACATTTGCGGCATGATTTTCGACAACATATGGCACAGGAATAATTTTTTATTCCGATGTGAAATGCTGAACGTATTCTGATTCTGGCATCACATGTCTAACACCACCCGAGTGAGAAACATTTAATTAACATGTCGGTGTACTTGTGTAGCGGCTTCAGACACACATTACTGCAGGGAAAATGAAACTGATAGCCGGCTCTGGCAATTCAATAATTCTAAATTTTAAATTATTTTGAGCTGGTAAAAAAAAAAACGCTATAGTTGGTGTAACTTCAACAACAGATGTTTTCCTGTAGAGTACAGGCATAGCAATGCAAGCTGGGGAGAATTTGTTTTCCATTTCACCCTGGAAAAACTAATTTAGTGTTTTAATTGAAATTCTGCGCACATAATCTGATTGGGCACAGCGTTTCACAGACCATTCAGTTAAACTAATTAGCTATGTCAGATAAATCGATTCACAGCGGGTAGCGTAGCCCGCATTGCTTACTTTACGAGAGCTAACCTATTAACCACATTTGTTGTGACACAATGTGTTTCACAATTTGTTGGGCCACACGGCCACTTCCAAGAACCGATCATTTTTCATTGGTATTCACTTCATTTTGTTACCTTTTGCAGCTTTGATATGGATGTTGGCTCTTTGTAGATTTGTTTCTTTGTCATTGCGTAAGATCCTTAAAGGCTTTTCCAATAACCAATGGCCAAATTACACAATTGAAATATACTTATAATAGACTAACTTATAAAGATTTTTGCCAAAATAAAATTATTTATAGTGAAATGAGTCAATATTATACATCTACGAAATTATTACGTAAACGGGAATTGTTGAAGTAGTGTAACAAGAAAGTTTTGGGCACGAAAAACAGACATCACGTCTTTGTTTTGGCATTCTTCTAATCATACACCTTCAAGATACCCGAATTACGAATAACTATAAATTATAGAGGATTATACATTTATTGAATTAATCATGTTACTTCAGATGATTTCTTAGTATTAACATGGCTGACAAGCGGCAAAAATACACATTTTATATCGTAAAAATCTTTGATTTTACGGCGCCGCCTGGTTTTATTGTTACGTTCGTAAAAATTTCAAGATTCAGGGTAAAACCGTATGATGTAATATCTCTTTAACATGTTACGCGTACGATAACTACGAAGAACACACCTTCGAACATTTTTGTTGCCACTGGAACCAAATCATTCCCAATATGTTGAGAAAACACAGATGCCTTCGCATTTTACCAGCGTTTGGTTGAATTGCTTTACGTTGAAATAAGAACGCTGTGCAGAGGCGGCTCATCCTTAACAGCACACGTTCAGAGTCGGGCGATAAACTCTCCATAGTTGCTTACTTGGGGCAGACTGGAATATACCTAGAAGGCGGTATCGCCTTACACATTGTCGACGACTCCGATAGTCCTAGTGACTGCGGGCTCGCTCCGACCTAGTTGCTTGGAAGCCCATTGCTCGGCCCACGTAAGGCCACCTATCTCTTAGGTCCTGCGGAATTTAAGCAAGGTCAGCTGGGCACCTAAGGTAATACGTGGATGCACGGCTGATACTAACACCCCGTCGGTTTAGAGTGGGAGTGGAGAGATTTGGGCGGCTCTTAACATTGAGGTCTTGTGAGTCGAGGATAGTGAAGTGAGGTGAGTATGGAGCAGCGTCGGAATGAAAGGGCGGGGGAAAAGAGAGATCGTCGAGAAAACCCGCCAACCAGCGGCATCGCCTGCCACGATTTACAAAATCCGGAGCGACCCTGCCGGGAACCGAACCCGGTTCGTCGACGGTTCGTCGAGGTGGGAGGCGAGTAGTCTAACACCAACACCACCGCGGCCTCCCATTGGTTCAGGGCCACACAAGTGTCACCGTCTACAGTAGGGGTGTAGATACGAGCACAGCCACCAAGGAACTGTGACCTCAATATGCAATATGTATGTCGGACTAAACCACACCCAGAACGGCCAAGCTACGGTGGCGGGATACACCTCAGATGGGAAGGCCCTCCACTGGAGGGCCTTCCCGTAAAAACCCAGCCTCCTAGAAACAGAGAATTGCCTAACTGCCTCCCGGATAACATCTCGTCAATACCACCAGCACGGGAAACACCGTTCCCATGCTGATAGTGAGATACTGTTGCAAGTAGGAACCACAGTACACCCGCTGCATACAGACAAACGCATAATGCCACATGTATCCATGCCAGGCTGCGATAACTAAATATTTGGAATATACCACAACCCATCGCAGAGAGTCATAGCTAGGTACTCTCCCTTATTGATTAATGGCCGTGGACACGCTAAAATTCTGCTCAACCATCAAGCTAGTATTTACACCTCTACTAGCACAAGTTCTGACCACGTGGCTTGGACTTTAAGGGAACTTTTACCAAATCGTGGCCAGCCCGTCCCCCTCCTTTCTTTTCATGACACTAGCGGGTGACCTGGTGTCCAACCCTAGCGCACATCAGTCGTCTTATAAACCAATCAGCGAACACAACTGAAGCAGACTCCACGCCCATTGTCACGTTTCTGGTTTTCTTCACTAGTAAAATTCCTGCCATGGTCCCCAACGGTTTAACTGCCACGGAGTGGATCAGCCCGCCATCAGACCAAAACATCACGATTGCCCATGATTCAAGCTCCACCTGGGAGGCAGGTTTTCCTTTTCAGAAAAGATGGGTAAGGGGACCGCCCGGGAATTTCCCATGTTTGTTGATCCCAACCAGAGTCCATTCAGCGGTACAAGGAGGAGCAGGTTCACTTGGAACATCGTAGGCTACTACTGGCTTGCACATGACTAGTCCGTCCCGCAGCTACTACACCACATAGTCTCTGATACTCCTATCAGGCGTTAGTAGATACAGCTTTAAACATAAACATGTGGATAACTTAAGTGAATCCTGAAAAAAAATATTTTGATAAATAGTTTACACATGCAGATTAAGGTATAGTAACGAATCATGAAATACAGCACAGTGTTCTAAATAAAGGCAAAAGAAAGTCAAACACCATTTACGTACTGAAGAACGATTATATCTCCACCAATTTCCTACAGGTTTAAAAGTTACATTTTCTTAAACACAGTTTATAAATTTCAGGAGTCATCTGAAACAGCTTCCAAAGTTTTTAAAGAAATGTGACTTTAAATATGATTTTAATTTTACGACACTTTGACCACTTTGCATTCTACTTAATATTCTTTTGTATATGTAGCGATTATCCGTTTTTTGCGCACAGAGTTGGTAAAGCAGAACTTTGAGCGGTGGCCAGGATAGCGTCCACTAACTACTGTAAAATATTTTTTAATACGTTTTAAATAAAAGTTGTATGAGTTATACAAGATAATGTGAAGGAATTGCCATTGTCTATGATTGAAGAAATCTCCATTTGGCTAATTGTTAAAAAAATTGGAACAACTTGCTTATTTACTTCTTTCTCCCTGTNAAGTTGTATGAGTTATACAAGATAATGTGAAGGAATTGCCATTGTCTATGATTGAAGAAATCTCCATTTGGCTAATTTTTAAAAAAATTGGAACAACTTGCTTATTTACTTCTTTCTCCCTGTTTTTTTATCCTTATTTAGCTATGCATAAGAATTTACGTTTACGTTATCATAACTCTCAAGATTCATGTGTCGTTCAGTTAGCGTCGTGGAATTTTAGCATTACAAGTATCGCACATTATTTACGATAATATATAAAACTCATACTAACTTGAATTAAAAAATAAAACTGTTTTATTTGCTATTTACCTACCTTCATATGATACTCTAAAGTCTTTCAAAAATTAATTAATTTTCCTGGCATGTTGTTAACATAATCGCAGAAAACATAATCGCTGCTTATGTTGAAAATGATGCAATTAGAGGCAAATATATTGATATAAAATTAATTTCAAAAATGCTTACTCAACCGTAAACCAAATATACGCGTTGGGAGAACTTGGGTGCACGGCACAAACCTGTATAACTGGCGCAGAGTCTGCTTATGTCTGCGGCCCTAAAACAAATTATAGGAACAAAAGACGAACGTGTTAAAGCTTACGCGTCTCACCACTTTAGCCTCTAAGGTCTAGTTCGTCTATATCTCATATCAAACTGTTACGGACACTATGCGAGTCGTGAGAACTTCATGTTCACAACTATATAGTAGGCCAGGTGGCATCAGTAAGTTTATTTATTACGGTACTGAACTCAGTCCCAGTATGTGTCTTTTGGAACCCTTGGGTGCAAGATGTTTATATGCCCGAGCGTTGTATGCGCATTGATGAAAACATGGTTGTATCTGGGCTGAGTCCTCACAGTAAGTTTAACGCCAACACGTTAATTGAATTTAACATGTTTCTGGAAGCCAATATAGGAACATCAAGAAAGAGAAATCCTAAATAACACCTATGCCTACTTTGTGGGCAAATATTCAGACGGAATGATAGATTACTTTAGCGCGATATCTTACGCCGCACTAAGAAGTACATATTTACGGGGTTAGAAATAGTTCGACAGGAATGAATGGCGCTGACATAATATTTACTAACAAAATTATCGAAAAATGATATCTCGGATTCCCGGTTCTTAGTTTTTATATTTTTGCTCCCTAAATCTGTAGCTTTTTATGTGATTATTTATGTACCAAGCATTCTTAAAGCACATTCACATACATAATTTTCAAGAAAGATATTTGCATTTATGTAAGTAATTTGCAGTTTGAATATAAACATAACGTTATTACTGCAATAATGCCGCTCAATAACCATTACTTTAAGGGAAATACAGATTTTCACAAAATATATATAAATCTTCGAAACATATTGACATCCCAAATCTAATTTTGAAACACACACACTCAAACACCAAGGAATAAATATAAATGTTTTAATAGTATCCAAAGTAGAATGATTATGGGAAGCCTGTGGGCAAAGTATTTTAAAGGGGACAAAACTGGAACCTGGCACAGGCGCCGGCGCCGGCCTGCCATCATGTTGTGACATCACCCCACTGCCATCTTGGATCTGGGTGACCTTGAACATGACCCGTGATCTTGACATTGATCACATGTCAGTGACCCTGAATGACCTTGAAGCCAATAACAAAATTTAACCAATTCCAGCAAAATTATAAAATCACCAAAAAGTTAAAATTTATTTTAAAAATAACTGAAAACAATAAAAAAAATATTAAAAAAATTATTTAAATATTTGCATATAGGAATTCCGGAGTTCGATAACAGGTGGATGGACTAAGCTCCCGATAAGACCGACTCTCGCTGGATCGGCCGGTGCCCATCTCATCATCCATGTTAAATGTCGATGATACAAGACCTTGACCCCATTCCTGTGAACTTTAATGTTCATGAAAAAAAATCCCTCCAAAAATTCTAACAAATTCTGAAAAAACCCTTGACACTTGACTCAAGACTCAAGAACCAAGACCAAAGACTAAAGACTCATGACTCAAGACCAAAGACTAAAGGCACAACACCATAATCATAGCATGGATCGGCATCTAAAATCACTTTTACAAACATACTTGGCATTAAATGAAATATTAATAGTGCTAGTCCCTTAAAACTAGGAATGTACGAGCGTGATAAGCAGTCTTATCTCTCATGATCTTCTTGAACATCAATCCCTCAATCGTCCAACCATTCCATCAATCATTCGCAATCTTACACAGTCTTTCACAATCCTCCTCTTCAGTAATATTTTCATCAATCTTTAGCAATCTATCCAATAATATTTCGATATATTTAGATCAATCTTTCAAACTTTCCAACAATTGTTTCGCAGACTTTCCATAAATCTTCCAATCTTTCACAATTTTTCTTAATCTTTACATCAATGTTCAAATCCTCCCATAAATCTTTCATCCAATCATTCCATCCATTTTTTTGCAATCTTTCGCTATGTTTCACAATCTTTACATACATTTTTCGCAATATTTTGCAATTTTCTACCTTAGCAATCTTTCAACCAATCGTAAGCCATCTTTTAATCAATATTTTGTAATCTTTCCATCTATCTTCCAACCTTTCCCTCAATGTTACAATCTTCCCATCAATCTTTTGTTCAATCCTTCTATCAATCGTTTGTAATCTTTTGCCATTTTTCACAATCTTTCCATCAATCTTTCGCAGTCTTCCTCGAAATTAATCTTTCTATCAATCTTTAGAAATTTTTGCATCAATCTTTAACAATCTTTCTATCAATCAGCACCACGATCAGAACCGCAATCAGCACCACAATCATCACAATAATCAGTACCACAATCAGCACTGCAATCAGTACCACAAACAGTACTGCAACAAGCACCACAATCAGCCTTGCAATCAGCAATCCACACCAATTCACACACCAATCCACTGCAATCCACACCAATCCACAAATCGATACACACCAACAAACTCCATTGAACACATAAATCTAAACACCAATCCACTATAATCCACACACCAATCCTCACATTTAACCACACACTAATCCACACCATTCTACACACCAATCTGTACACAAATCCACACACTAATCCACTCTAATCCACACACCTACCTACTCACTAATCCACGCCAATCCACACACAAATCAACACCAATCCACACACCACTCTATTCCAATGCACACACATCCTTCACAATCCTCCACCATAATCCAAAGCAATCCACGACAATCCTTCGCAATCCTCCTCCATAATTCACAGTAACCCACTTCAATCCTTCTGTGAAACAGGCAGATGCTATCACATATACTGTATATAAATATGAGATAGGAAAATACATAACTATGTATCAAAGAAATAAACAGTAATTTTATATTTCTACAGAAGTATAATTATCTGCGTTCTGGTATAAGGGTGTGGGGCACAGGTGCCAGGCGCCGTTCATGGTCTGTCATTCCGGTTGGTTTGCGGCAACATTGGATCTAGGTGACCTTGATATTGATGCATCAACTTGAACTTGATCATGTGCCTATGACCTTGGACGAACTAAAACCCAATAAATCCAAAAAATTGCAAAAAATTACTAAATCTCAAAAAAATAGAAAAAATTATTTTATGTAAAAAAATTATAAAATAAGTTGTACATGTAAGAGGTTTGTTGTTCGATGACAGTTGGATCGACTAAACTTCCCGACATGACTGGCACTCCCCAGGTCGACCAGTGTCCATCTGGTCAGCCATGTTAGATGTCGGTGTTCTTCACTCTTGACCTTAATCTAGTGACCTTGAAGCCAAAAATGTCTTAAAATATCCTTTAAAAAAACTTACAAAATTTATAATAATTCTAAAAATCTATAAAATATAAATTGAATTTTTTAAAAATATATATTAAAATAATTATTAAAAAAGTGCATTTGCAGAGGTCCTACCACGACCGACCCTCTTAAATTTTTTTATTTGTTTATTTAAGCAGTGAATTACTCATATTCGCTCAATTTCTTCTATGGCATGCCATTACTAATGCCCATTTATTTTTAGTATCATCCACTAGAGTACACTGATAACATATTTCAACCTCTCTCTCTCTCTCTCTTTATATATATATATATATATATATATATATATATATATA